>CM031921.1:8015433-8100280 GCA_018703695.1 Prunus fruticosa | reverse complement strand
GCCTTCTCATAATAATTTTTCGAGGTGCAATCTCCAAGCAAAGCAGGTAATTCGTGTAGTGCCCTTGCATCCCATGGAAGACACAATACCTTTTGGTATCCCTTTTGTCCAGGTCTCTTTTCAAGGGTGGTGGTTTCTTTACCCAAGGCTTGTCCTTCACGTGGGCTAAAATTTGATGTATAGGGATAGAGAACTTGGTATAGTTCTCTTTTGCCAGAGCATCCCCTCAAGGGCGTGAGTTGCGCTTTCCACTGTTCTTGATGTTGAACTTGTCACTCTTCTTACCTGCCTATTTGGTCAGTTGATCGGCTTGCTTGGCAGACTTTTTGGTGGAGATTCAATTGTCATCTTGGAGCGCGAAGAGTTCCACTATCGCGAAAACCTTTGCCAAAGTCGGCTAGGGGCAATAGTCCACTCGCGGTATAAGTCGTGCTCAGCTGGCAAGCCCTTCTTGAAGGCTAAGGACGCAATTCAGCCATCGCATCCTACGATGTTTGCCTTTTCTGCCTTAAACCTTTTGATGTAATCTAATAAGGATTCATCATGCTTCTTGTGCAGGTTGAACAGGTGGTTAGGGTTTTTTGATCGTCCGATAAAAGGTGTACTCCTTGGTGAAAACAAAAGCTAACTCCTGGAAGCTGCTAATTGACCCGGATGGTAGGGTGTGGAACCAATCCTGGGCTACTCATCGCAAGGTCATTGCAAACACCTTGCACATTAGTAAGTCTTCGGACTTGTAGAGAATCATAACACTTTTTAAGCTCTTCATATGGCTCTCAAGATTGGAATCCCCTTTGAAGTGTGTGAAAGAATGCGTTGAGAATCTCTTTGGTAGAGTAGCCTGCTCGATTTCTGCAGTGAATAGTGAGGAGTTCGCTTGGTCTACTTGTCACATCCTGGGATCGGCTACGCCGTAGCACGATATTATCCGTTTTTGGCCCCCCCTCTTAGCCCTCACGGTTTTGTTTCTGGGAGCTCACGAGCAACTTCCCAATGGGTCACCCATCTTGAGATTGCTCTAGCCCCCAACTCGCTTAACTTTGGAGTTCCCATGACTCCGAAGCCAGTGAGCCCCCAAAAGGCCTCGTGCTAGATGGATGCGGTGATCGGTGCATAATTACATATCATTTTGTACCCTTCTAACTTATGATTTGGTTATGTTTTTGAGTTAAACTCGTGCTTTTAATAAGTTTTGTGCTTGTTTCAGTGTTATAACCTTGAGACTCACTAATTGCATTTTGGAGACAAATTAGCTCAAAACGGTGTCTGCAGATCAGTCAACTTCACGGATTGGACTGTACTTACTCAAGAAGAACCAGATAATGAGCCATACATCATTGGAAAGATACAGAAGTCTATTTTCTGTAGAATTTTACGGTTCATGATTCCGAGTCTTCTAGAGAAAGTTATACATGTTTTGGCAACTTAAGGTCAAATTCGGCAGCATCTGCGTTACTGGGCCAAAAATCACATTTGAAGGCCTTCCGGATTTTTCCTTGAGTTGGGCTTTATATGCTTGGAAAGATAAGACAAAGAGCTTCAAGATCCATATTTTTCCAGAATTTTATGGATGGAGAAACAAGCCCAAAACGAGCCCAAAAAAAGACTGCAATGCATTGTCATGCATGACATATGTATGAGGTGTTATTGATTGTGGGGAAGTTAGGTGAAGCATATTCAATTCCTATAATTGAGTGGAATTTTGCAGCAACCAAATGAATTGAAAGATGTTGAAGTGGATGATGCAACACTAAGCCTAAAGACAAGAGGAATTGTTTTCAAATGCAATTGCGTGTTAGGTTAGGTTGGTGAATTAAGTGTTGTGTGTTAGGTGAAGTTAGTGTGGTTAGTGAATTCAATTGTATATTCAGATTTTCATCTCCCCTAAGCCTATAAATAGGGAAGTTCTCTAAGGTTGTAATCACACCCCAAAGGGGGGGGGGGGGGGAGCTCTCAAACACTTCTCTAGAGCTCCCTTCCCTTATCTCCCTCAAATTCTCTTAGTTTCCCTTTGTAGTTCTCAATTGTTGTAATAAGATCATTCTACTAAATTTTCTTTCTTCTAAATTCTCCAAACACTTCTTTATTCTCTTTCAAATTCTCTAAAGTCTCCATGTCTCAAACACTTCACAAACACCCTTCTCTCCCTTCCCTAAGTTCTAAAATTCTCCAAGTTCATAAACACTCTCCAAGTTCACAAACATTCTCCAAACACTTTCCAAACACTTTCTTCTCCCTTCTCAAAGCCCTCAGACACTTTTCTTCCAAAATCCTCAAGTTTCTCAAACACATTCTCTTTCAAAGTTCTCCATGCTCTCGAACATTTCCCAAACACTCATCCCTTCTCTTTCTCAAACACCTTCCCATTCCTTCATCAAATTCTCAATGTTCCCAAACACTCCTCCCTTCTCTTTCTCAAACACACTTCTCCTCTCTTCCAAAAGTCTCCATGTTCTCAAGTGTTGTACAAAACCTTTTTGTTTCTTTTGTTTTCATTTTTGTTTTGTGTAGGAAAATTGAATTGGATCATTCAATCACCAATCCCTGTGGAATCGACCTTGCACTTACATATGCTATACTACTGAACGGCTCGTGCACTTGCGAGTATCACAAGTTGAGGATGCAGTTGAACCCATTTTGGTGCAGCTGAATCTACACAACAAGTTTTGGCGCCGTTGCCGGGGATCGGTAACATTGTTTGATTATATTTGGTTTTCCTACTTTTTATTTTTTTTTATTTTTTGTATATAACTAGACAGTTTCATGTTTTAAAGTTAATGACATTAATTGACAAGTTGTGTTTGTAGTCCAAGGACAAGGACAATTGCCTGACAAGCAAGAGAACTGGGTTTGAGTCCCAGCTTACACAACACAAAAAAGAAAAGGTTCAAGTAGCATGTCAATTATTTCTTGTTTATGGTTTCATTCACTTGTTCTTAATTAAATATCTTATCCAATTTTACATAAACACCATATGACTCTTGGACTGATTAGTGAATGAATGGGTAGATATTGAAGACAAACACCATGTTTAAATTCTACTTGGTTCTTTATTGTTCTTCTTGTTCTTAATGAGTTCGGAATTTGTGTTTAGACTAAACACCATAGCTAAATGCTTTTTCTGAATACTTGATTAAAACAACACACCATATGGATAATCATATTTGAGAAAGAACGAACTCCATAAACTAGTTTGATTTACTTTGTTGCTTGTTACTTTGAAGCATGGAAGTGTTGATTTTTCCTTTTCCTTTTTTAGTTTTTATTTATTTATTTCCTAATCCTTTTAATTCCGTTTCAAGTTTTTGTTTGTGCTTGTTCTAGCAATTTAAATAGCTCAATAAAAATGGAGAGAGATGACAACCTCAATCATAAGAATGGGAAGTGTGGAGCAGTGGGAGAAGTCGCGACCTCCAATTGCATCACGCTTCGACCTAATCGCTTCAAGGGGAAGCATTTCAATCCTTTCTTTTTACCTGTTATTATTTTAAATTTCTATTTCTTTTTTATAAAAAAATTATAAAAAAAATTAAAAAAATAAAAAATAAAAAAGATTTTTTATATGAGCTGACTCGTGGTAACTCCAGTGAGCGTCTCCGTCAATACAGTGTATAGGAGTTCTTTAGGCGACACCTTCGGTGTCTAAGAAGTTTGGGTTTTAAGCGGGACCATTGTGACCCCTCCAACCTTCCCAGATCCCCTGGCTGTGTTTTCTGAGGCCCTTAACTGGTCATCCTTGAGTTACTTGTATATTTGTGTGTTTTAATAAATTTAAAAAAAAAATATTCAATTTGCAATTTGAAACCTCTCGTTTTTCTTTTTCTGTTTCTTTTCTTTGAGTCATTTTCAGTTTTCCTTCCCACACCAATGATAAATCTTGAGTCTAACTTCTAATATGGCTCTTATGAATTTGATAAGCATTGTGTTAGGTCTGAATCTTATTCTTTTGCTAGCTAAGTCTCACATAATTATTCTTGAGCTTTCTATGCACCTAAGCCATGACTATACACCTCTTGCATGTCTTACCCAATTGTATGCATTTTTGCTTGTGTGATTCACTGGAATGTTAAGTTATAACTAAGATATGATTTAGGCCATCTTTGTTAAGCCTCTTTCTTTTTCCTTCATCAACCTATACAATACATATTCCATTGTAAACCCATTTGTGCTCAAACACTTAGCCATTTATTTCTATCACCTTATCATCCATTAAACATCCTACCATCTAGGGGACATGTAGAGTATGATTGTATTTCAGATTGTAATGTATTCAAGGCAATAAATGAGCTATAAAAAATAAAATAAAAAAAATCAAAAGAAAAAGAGAAAAGAAGTGTGGCCAATGTAATCACGACCCTAGGGTGATATAAGGAGAAATCAAGGTAATCTAGGGTAAAGAGCCGCAAAATTGGGCCAAAATTGGGCTGACCTCCTCAGCTGTCCTGCCTGTGTGGCATATTGGCGGATTGCGCCTATGAAGGATTCCATGTGGCTTGTCGACAATAATTGGTTTTTTGGGAGTGGGCTATAGAGCGCCTTTCTTCATGAATCTCATTACGAGGGTTGATAGATTGACTTTTCTAAGGGCCTACCCTCTCATGAACATTTCCTTGTGGGCCCAAGCAGGCGTGAATGTCAGGTTGCGGGCCTAGCCTTTCATGTATGTTAGTCCTTGGACTCAACCTAGATCGAAGACTTGGTTTACTTTGAGCGAGGCTTACGGATGCTTGCGACATGCCAACATGCTGATCACGCTTATGTCCTTCTCCTTGCTTGCTTTACCCTGATGAGACCTCTCGAGTTGTCGGCCAGTGCGTTGGTCCGTCCTTTTCTCTTCACCTTTCGGTCCAAGACCAAGGTTATGAACCAAGTCTATCTGGTTGTGGAGTTGCCTCAACAAGTTGTTTTGGTTGTCCATCCTCGGGTCAGGTGGTCAACCCTAAGACTCGAGGTCTACTTGACTTCGTGGACCGGGAGGAGAGAATTATGTGGAGCCCAATTGCACATTGCCTGGGGTTTCGTTGGAGGTGTACGTGAAAGCGTACATCGAGAGCTGCGACAAATGAGATAATGAGTGAAGTGGTTCCAAGATTGAGTCATAACTTGTGATGGTGGCGAGATTGTTGTGATGAGAGGTTCCACCATGTGTGGCAGCAGCGCCATGATGGTGGGCTTCAGATCCGACCGCAAGGCCGTGTGGAGGCAAGTTGTTAGGGCCGACCACAAGGTGGTGCAGCATGGAGGTTGTGGCAATGTCGCCGTGGAGAAGCACGCTGGATTCGGCCACGATGTCTTGCAATGGTGTAGTGGTTCCAGCTACAAAGCATGTTGGCTGCGACACATCTTCCACCATGAAGCTGTGAGGTGGCGCGGCGACGCACGTCAGTTGGTGCTCTCGGCCATAGGACCGAGAGGAGAAGCAACTACAGCAGCCGAGGCTGCGGCGGTAGTTGCAACGCAGGGAGGCCGAGCCACAACTTTGGTAGTAGCGCACGGTAGCTGCCTCGGAGTTGCGGTGTCATGGTGGCCCAAGCCCGCCACGTCGGTCTTGCTTCTTGTGCACTTGCTTCTAACCATGGTTGTTTGGAAGGCTTTGGTTGAGTGATGAATAAGAGAAAACGGATTCAAGAGCACGCGTTGAGTATAACCCGCATTCTTAATTAAAGTACCATATGTTTGTGCAAATTTCTCACAGGAGAATAGTTGCTTGTAGATCCTTCACCCTTTGAGCTTCCTTCTCTCTCTTCCTCGATTCCTATAAAATCAAACATGAGTAAAAGACCACACTCGGGGGGTGTTGGCCAAAGGCCCTCCGATGCCTAAGTTAGTTTGATTGGATCTTCGAGAAACAAGAGCTAAAAAAGGCTACGAAGTTTTCTCTATGAGGAGAACCGGGTGGCCTCGGGCCATGTGGGAGAGACGAGAGTGGTGAGGTTGATGGCTAGGGATGCCGTTGGCCACGAGAGAGAGAGAGAGAGAGAGAGAGAGAGAGAGGTTTCGAGTGTTTTAGAGCTAGGTTTATGATTGAGTTTAGAATTACCTTGTGTGTTGAATGTAGCCATTTATTTATAGGGCTCTAGGCATTTAGGGTTTTTCAAAGAATATTTTCCTATTTGGAAGGCAGATATTCTTTGCCCAAAATGTAAAGATTGAGTCAATTAGGGATTGGATTGGGATCAAATCACTAGTTGATGATGATATCTCCAAAATAGGATAATTGTTCACCCATTTTGATTTGTTTCCTATGATGGTAGGGCAAAGTTCCCCATTGCCTTGAGAACCACTGATTGATCAACAAGTCAACTTTCTTTAGTGTGCAGCGTGCCATTGCTAGTGATAAAAATTCCTAACAGACTTCTGAAATAGATAACTTGCACCCCAAGTTACTGATTTCTTGCCTCAGACTGGTGATGACTTTTACAATTTTTCACAGGTATAAAATTGGTAGTTCCTGGCCAGAATAAATGATAAAAGAGTGATATATTTTCAGGCAGAGGTCTCCTTTACAAAGTTCAAAAGGGAAATACAACTACAAAAAGACAAAAAGAGGGTTGTGCTTCCATTTCTGTTTGAGTAGATGCTCCTGATCCGGGCTGGATTGAGTATGCCTGTGCTGGATTGGACTTTTAACAACTTCAACTGCTAGGCTTAAAAACTTGTTGCGTAGATTCAGTTGCACCAAAATGGATTCATTGCATCCTCAACTTGTGATACTCGCAAGTGCACGAGCCGTTCGGTAGTATAGCATATGTAAGTGCGAGGTCGATTCCACAGGGATTGGTGATTGAATGATCCAACTCAGTTTTCCTACACAAAATAGAAATGGAGACAAGAGAAACAAAACAAGAAGAAAGAAAAGAACTAAGACAAGATGGTGAGGTTTTAGAATCCACCCTAATTGTTCTAATCATGTTATGGCAGCAAGTAAACAAATTGATTCACTCATGAAGATGCTCACAAATAAGTCCATGGTGTTTGGATCAAATTGTATTGAACATCACAAGGACCCCAAGCATGGTGTTTACATTAGGAGACCTAGAAACCAAATCACATAAGTTGCTAATGGACGGAATGAAGATGATCCCCAACCCTTCCCAACAAGAGCAAAATGCATAAAACCTCAGGTGATCAATCAAAGGATGCAAAAACAGCTCCATTAAATTAGTGAAGAAGAATTCATGAATGAAATCAAACTTTATAAACTCAAACCATGATACAAGACTAGCAAGATGTTTATTACAACTAATAACAGAAAAACAAAGAAAATACAAGAAAAAAATAAAAGACAAAGGGAGGAGAAGAAGATAAGGACAGCATGCTAGAGATGGAAAAGAATCATCTCCATGGCTGCCAGGAGGCCAAAGCCTCCCAGCTGCTGCCTTCTCCCTTCTCTCCCTTTGTGACTCTCAACTTTCCCTCTCTTTGTGTACAATGGAAGTGTAAATGATGGAATGAAATTCTGGCTCTAAGCTCTCTAGAGACTCCCTATTTATAGGCACAAGGGTTAGGTGAATCAGATTATACAATTAAGTTCACCAACCACACTTGCATTAGATAATCAGAAATGGTTGTTGCACTTCACCAACAAATCCCACCAGCAGCCCTAGCTCATCAATATGTCAGCATGACCAAGCATCCATCCAGAAACCAATATCTCATGCCTAGCTCACCATGACCAAGCATCCATCAGCTCATTCTTATGTCAGCATGATGTGTATTTTCATGGGTTTACGAATTGGGCTTGGCTGAATCAAATGACAACTTTAAGATGTCCATTGTGAAGTTCAGAATGTCTATGATCCAACCACACAAGTATTGGCCCAATCCAAGCTCGGATGAAGACGATAAGGCCATAATGAACTTCCACCTCAGTCTCCAGCTCTTGCACGTTTTTGCACCATATTGCTTCAAATGGCTTAAGTTGTATTCCTCTCATGCTCTCATGCTCTATTGGCCTACAAAACACACAAAGAGAGGCAAATAACTCAAAATTCTAAGAAACTAAGCAAAAGAAGTAAGTAAATAGGGTACGTATATGTATGAAATTATGAGCTTAACAGGCTTCAGCTGCAAATCGATACCAAAGCTTAAGTTTGGCAGAGCTTTAATCCCGTTTCAAGTCCTGGAAGGGTTTTAAACGGGCAGAACCCGAATTTCTTCAGCCCTGAAAGGGGCAGAAGTGGCTAGACTCGAGCTGGAACTGTGTTGTGATACCTGTTTTGCTTAGTCAGGGCTCTCCATAAATTTGTTGAGGTTTTCGTATTTGTGAAAAACCCAAATTTGTAACGAGAAAAATCTCGTTTTAAATGACTTTCTTCTAAGTCTGAAAACTGGCAGTTTTGACTTGTAGCTAGCTTTTGGTTGTTTCAATCTGCTAGAAGGCTCTCTGGGATCAAGTGATCATTTTGAGTGTTTGTCTTTTGACTGATTTTTTTGGTTTGTTTGATTGTCTTTTTTTGTTCACATTCTTTTGTACTTATAAGAAAGGAAAGGGGGGGGGGGGGGGGGGTGTTTCTAATTCTTTTAATAATTGGCAGCAAAAAAATCTCAAAAGATCTTTTACTTTTAAAAACAAAAGAAATGGGATTTTATCAATTCTGGCAGTTAAGTCCTCAATAGTCAGTTCCTGAGACAATCACTTTTCCGTTTTGATGGGGAACTTGACCTCTTTTTTCATTTTTAATCTGCTCTTTCAAACTGTGATGGTAAGTTTGATTTTCCAGTTAAGCAACCCCCGTTTCCTTCTTATCTCATTTTCATAAAATCAAGAGTCTGCGTATCCCTTGAAAATGGTGCCTTTTGAAGCAGAAGAATATCCTTGAATAAACAAAATGGAATTTGATCTTTTGGTAGCAGAGATTTTCAAAGACGTTCTTCTTTATACATGTCCCTTATTAATTTCAATTGAAATTGTTGACTTTTCTTATAACAAAGGGTTACGTGGGTCTATTGCTTTTTTGGTCTTCTTTTAATTTAAAAAAAACCAGTCAAGTCCAATTTTTGTTTCAAGCCCAATTTGGGTTGGGCTTCCTTTGAGGCCCAAATTACTTCACGATTTTGGCAGCTTTTGGGCCTTCAATGTTGGGTCGAGTGTATCATACTGGCCTGTTTATTTGTTGATGGCTGAGTGCGTCCAAATTAGGCCCAAACAATAATATCCAAAATTGGTGATTTATATTCCCAAATAAAGATAATATCTCATATTTAAGATAATGTCTCTATTTTTAGTATCAATTAATTGGTCAAATAAATAGACTCAATTAATTGACCTAAGAAATATTCTTCTTATCCACATGGCACCCTGTGATTGGAAGCCGGATTATTTACTCCCACAATAATGTAGTTGCTTTTTTGAAGCACATGTCATGGATTTTCCTTGGAGTTTTGTTCAAGAGAGCATTAATAAATGATGACTTAAATTTGGATAAATTAAGTTTTAGGTCAACTAATGTGATAGGAAGTTAAATGATAACTTTCTTTAGAAAACTTACCAAAATGTGAATTCGAATTAGAGTGTTGTACAAGAAAATAAATGAAAATTATTTTGAAAGTAGTAAATCTATTTGTTTTCTCTTTTACAAAAAAAGAAAAAGAAAGAAATAAATTAAAATAACATATTTTTTGGCAGGTTCACGACATTACATAGAGATCCTTTTCACAACAAGGATAGATGAGTCTTTTCAGTTCAATTGTGACAGAGCCTATATTTCCATATTTTAACAGGTTTGTCGAGGACTAGCAGTGTCACCGATGACTGCAATGTTCATACATGCTAGTTTAAAGAAAAACAACATTACCGTCCCAGAACACATAAAAAGGAAAACTCAGCCTCAATGGTTTACATAACGAATGAGATGTTTTGTCAAGAAATGCATTGGAAGAGGATAAGAAAGTCCACTATAATTACATTGCATTCGGCCGACATATGACTTTATGCAAATATAGAAAGGAGTTGATTTCTTTGTATAAGTGGTAGCCTCCAATGACCAAGAGAGTGGAATAGCTTGGATTTAAAATGCAAGAACATGTTTCCCTTGGAACTAAACGATAATGACCTTTGGAGATTCAAAAGATTCTGATTTCTAACTTGTAACAAATCATATACTTCTCAAGTTTGAGGTGAACATTGATGAAATTGTGAAATCTGATTCTCATTAATTGATAAAATTACATTCTGGGTATATATTATTGGAGAAGGCGTGTTCACACCTCTAACAACCTAACCAATTACACAGCTATGATGACAGCTAATCAAAGCTTAACTAGAATCAATTCTAACAATATTGACCAAATTAACCACAGTCGTAGTTACTAGAATCATCCTCAGTCTGCTGACATGGCACTCCTGATGATTTGTCTTTATGCTGGGCTTGAACTACAGTGAGTATACTATCAAACATGAGTCCTCCCAAGATGGCTCCGTTTCCCAGGACCTTCTCTCCTTACCTTTCTCTTTTTCCTTTTCATTTTTATGACACAGGGGGGTAAACACCCAAACAAAACCTACACTACACGAACTAAACGAGGCTTAGAGACTCTAATCATATCATCAACCAAAGTTGCTCCAACCTAAAGAGGCATTGAGTCAAACCAACACACGCCTATGTCCAGATTATAGATTCCATTAGCAAGACAATCTGCCAAGCAATTCCTCCCCCGATAGATACGTTGAAGATCACAAACACTGATCAATTTCATAAAATCCCAGCAACTAGATAACAAACCAGCAAGGGGATGAACTCCAACAGTATCAGGATTTTTCATGAGATTCACAACAGGGTTGAATCCATTTCAATGACAAGATTAGAGATCCCTCAAGCCACTGCAAGCTGCAATCCAAAAAACAACCCCCATAATTAGCTTCCAAAATCTGTCTTTATCCCCAAGTAAACAGAAAATCCACCAACCCAATCTCCCAAGTAGTCACGGATTACACACCCAGCACCAATAGCCCCAGAACAAGTCTTACAAGTACCATCCGCATTTAATTTAAAAGCTACAATCCAAGGAGGCAATTGGGATTGACACAATTGACAGAACAAAGCCACTCCTTCATAGCAACTTGAATAATCTTCTATGGACAATTAGGCAACTCCTCAAGCTCAGCAAAAAACTGATGGTTCCTCCACTTCCAGATAAACCAGAAAGTAAAAATAAAGATAGTGTGTCAAGGATTTCCTCCCCCCCAAGTTGCCTTAGAACATAGATTACCTATGAGCCAAGACTTGACAGCAGCATTAGAAAGAGCATGATCTTTAAACTTTAATGATCTTTTGTACAATTCCCTCAGTCACAACACCCCTCAATTTATCAATATCCCATCATCTGTTTAAAAAAAAGCTATCCACTATACAATCCTGCTCAACTACATTGAGCGCTCCTTCTTGGTGCAGCAAGGGACCCTCATGGAGCCAGTGATCCTTCCAAAACAGAACAGTATCACCCCTGCCAAGTCTCCAACTCATACCTTGTCTAAGAAGTTGGGCACCATATATAATACCCTTCCAGGTAGAAGAACCATCCTCCTTAGACTGTGAGGAAGGATTAAGAATGAATTGGTCTTTTAAATACTTATCCTCACCTTTCTCTTTCTTTCTCCCTTTCCCCCATCCTATTTCCATTTCACCGCTTCCTGCTCCAATCCTTTTCTTTCTCTTTTCAACTTTCTCAACCAATTTTTGACGCTTATCTGCTCCCATCTTCTTCTCATATTCCATATGAATTCTTGTTTATGAATTGTCCAAGATATTTAGAAACTTGGTTTTTATGTAAAATTTGAAAGTATGTTGTTCTTGATAATGTAGGTTTTTTTTTTTGTGGAGAACTCTTGATAATGTAGAAGTATTTAACAAGTTAAGTACAATTTGGGAGATATCATAGAAAACAAAGTAGACCTGCCGAAATTTCAAAGGAAAATTTTCAATTCGAAAAATTGACTACGATCAAAGATTCTGATCAAATTTTGGTCCAGTGTCAACTTTTCTAAACCATACCATTTTGGGATGACCAGAGAAAAGAAAAGAAAAATTAATACGAAAAAAAGAGAAAGAATCAAATGACGTGTAATGTTAGGAACCCTTGGTATCTGCGTGTAATGTCTGGCTCCAAGCCCTCGAGAAGAAGCCAGCCCGACTCAGGGTCAATTAAGAGAGAGAGAGAGAGAGAGAGAGAGAGAGAGAGAGAGAGAGAGAGAAACAGGGAACAGAGAGAGTTGTTTGAATACAAATGGCGGTTGAGAAGGGAAGGTACTGTGTAACAGGGGCAGGCGGGTTCGTTGCGTCGTGGGTCGTTAAGCTTCTGCTTTCCCAGGATTGCACTGTCCACGGCACCGTTAGAGACCCCAGTAATTATATACAAATTCCACTAACGTTCCTTCCCTGCTCTTTCTTTCTTTCTTTCTTTTCATTATCTGATGCTTACAGAAGCTTAATAATGCAAACATCTATAAATCTCTTGATTCAGCAATCATTGTTCTCCACTAGCTAGTAAAGAATGTTGGAAATTGCTCTACTAATGTGGAACTAGTGACATTACTGTATTGTGCATGCAGGCAATGACAAGTACGCCCACTTGAAAAAACTTGACAAGGCATCTGAGAACCTTAAACTATTAAAAGCCGACTTGTTGGACTATGAGTCACTTTGTGCAGCGATTCTAGGATGCGACGGAGTGTTTCATGTTGCTAGTCCAGTCCCCTACACCACTGTGCCAAATCCTGAGGCAATAATCTCTCCAATTCGTCCCCTTCATACTCGATTTCACTTGCAATAGATCAATTACTACACTCAGTTTCTATGGTTGCTGAGTTAAATCATTTAGTGAGTCTCATATAAGTGGTTCTAAGTTATCTCATTGGTTAGGGCACTGAAGGGGTGCCAAACTATTTACAACCATTGCTATCTTCATTGCCATTGCTCACTTGTATAGTATACGTTCATGCTTCATACTCAAATAATTTGAATGTGCTAAGATATGCATACCAAATTAATGCTTATATTCTCCTGCATCTTGTTGTACTATTTTTCCAGGTAGAAGTTGTTGAACCTGCCGTGAAGGGAACACTTAATGTACTTAAAGCATGCCTTGAAGCAAAAGTCAAACGAGTTGTTTTTGTGTCCTCTGTTGTTGCTGTGATCATGAATCCTAGGTGGTCTGAAGGTCAATTGTTGGATGAAACTTGTTGGTCGGATAAGGAATACTGCAGAAAAACTGAGGTATTCAATTAATGTATGTATTTAGGGAATTTTATTAGCACTCCCAAAATCGTCAGCCTACACTCAAAAATCTGTGATCTTTTTTTCTAGGGACAAGTGCATGATGACTACCTAGGAGCGCCATAGCAGCTCCCTATATTAAATTGTACAATGAACTCATGGTCTTGGTGATCAACGCGACTTGCAGTAGAACCAACAAATAGGAACACGTATACACAACTTTCCTTTAGGGTCATGCTAGGATTTGCTGATTCTTCACCAAGGATTCCAAGAGCAAATGCCAATAAAATAAGAATAAAAGAAAGGAAACTCTATTCTTTAGTCAATAATAGTGAAAGACTGTTGTCGATAGACTATAAGTGTCTAGAGTTCTTATCTGTAGAGTTAGAAATCCTAAAGCAATATCATTAATCCCCACTAAAACAGGAAAATAAAAATAAAGGAATTTACCAAAAACAGGAGGTTTTGAGAATGACCACCAAAATTCTAAAACTACATATGTTTTAGAATCATGATAAACTATTTTTTAAATTGAAATCCAAATTTAGACTAAAATTTATTACAAAAACACAACTTAATAAAATGGTCAAATCATGCTTTTTATTTGGCCTATGAGATGCAATGCTGTTGAAAAATTATCTTGAGCAATTCTGCAACTTTAGCTCATAGTTTCATCCAGTACCTTTTCACTATGGTAGAAAGTTAGAATGAAGCAAATCCGTTAGTGTGATCTTATTGTCTAGCTATGCAGACTCTTAAAGTTATTCTAGTGTGATTATCACTTTCTCATGTTTTCTAGAACAATTATGAAGCATTGTCTGTGCAGTCCAATGCAAGTGATTTGCACTTGTATGTTGACTGTCTAGTTCTTTGTTTAATTTTCCAGAATTGGTATAGTCTTTCAAAAACTTTAGCAGAATGGGAGGCTCTGGAGTTTGCAAGAAGAAATGGGCTTGACTTGGTAACTATTTGTCCTACACTTATTTTGGGGCCAATTCTGCAGTCCACTGTAAATGCAAGTACCTTGGTCCTCATCAAGCTTTTGAAAGGTACTTACTTTTGACATAACCACATGGAGCATAACTAATTCTATTGCTTTAGAATCTACAAACGTATAGATAGGTAGTTGGTGTAGTAAACACATCCTTCAGTAATTGTCTAGGCTAGTGTATATGTATTTGGCTCCATTTCAGTTTTTATGAAACAGAATCCAGGTTTATCCCCCATTCATTATCTCTGGTATCTATATTAACTGGGTTTAGCAATGTATCCATGCAGAAGGGTTGGAAAACAAGGTCCAAATGATAGTTGATGTGCGGGATGTAGCTCAAGCAGTCCTTCTGGCGTATGAGAAGCCTGAGGCTGAAGGAAGATACATGTGCACCGCCCACCATATCAAGGCAAGAGATCTCGTTGAGGAGCTGAGGAGCATTTATCCTGACTACAATTATCCTAAGAAGTAAAGGTTCCCTTCGATTCTTGTGGGACTTTTCAAATTCTATATGTTACTTTCTTGATCATCATGGTCATGCAATCCAAAAGTAGAACTGACTGTGATTCCTGTTGTTATGATTTTCTTTAAAACAAATTTGTTATGCACATGTATGTTTTGGCAGCTTTATTGAAGTAGAAGAACAGCAGCGGTTGAATAATGAGAAACTGCAGAGGCTGGGTTGGAGTGTCCGGCCATTGAAGGAGACGCTCATTGACTCTGTTGAACAAGCTTGAGAAAGCATCAGAGAACTTGAAACTGTTCAAGGCAGATTTGTTGGACTACGACTCTCTGCGTGCGGCTGTTGAAGGATGCAGTGGAGTCTTCCATGTTGCCAGTCCTGTACCAGCTGCTCATAGTGTTGCAGATCCTGAGGCAAGACTATTATATTTAATTAATTAATTTTCTTAAAATATAAATCCATTGTTACATGTATTTAAACCTCAAAATATACAGGTTATGCTGTTTTAATTTACTATTATAATTCAATCTGTC
The DNA here is from genome assembly GCA_018703695.1 of Prunus fruticosa. Classification (NCBI taxonomy): domain Eukaryota; kingdom Viridiplantae; phylum Streptophyta; class Magnoliopsida; order Rosales; family Rosaceae; genus Prunus; species Prunus fruticosa. The sequence goes on along the minus strand of CM031921.1, from coordinate 8,085,079 downwards.
CTGCTTCTTGCAGGAGTTTCTTGAACCAGCTGTAACGGGAACGCTTAATGTACTTAAGGCTTGTGTCGAAGCCAAAGTGAAGAGAGTTGTTGTTGTGTCCTCCATAACTGCTGTTGTTATGAACCCTGGCTGGCCTAAGGGTCAAGTCAAGGGCTAAACCTGTTGGTCTGTTCCTGAATATATTAAAACGACCAAGGTAATTGTCCATTTTGACTTATATTTGGTGGATGAAGAACCTTACTTTTGATAAACAGAATATGCATAATAATGAGTCATGATTATGTTTTGCACTATTATTCATCTGTCATGATTATGTTATGCACTAGTATTAAACTATTGGTATATAGTTAGCTTTCTGCTGTAAATAGCCTGGATAGTCATCATTATGTCTCTGGTGAACAATATTTATATGACAATCAATACACATGAGCTGACATCTGAGGCTTTCAACTCATCTCAACATTATTCCTTCATGGTATCAAAGCTTCAGTGACTCATGTCTTTTTTTTTTCTCCCAGTCCTTCTAACCTACTCATCTTTCTTTGCACTTGCTATTAGGCGTGGGCACGGTACGGTATGGTACGGATATTAAGCCCGTACCGCTACCGATACCGGAAATTTAAATCGGTATGGTACGGTATGGGATTATCATTTGTCAAAATTGGTACCGTACCATACCGTACCGTGTCGGTATCGGTATTGGTATGGTATGGTACCATTTCGGTACCAAAATGACACAACTAAAAAATGAACCAATTCAATATTCAACATATTCATTTACCAAAATAAGTGATGCCTAAGTTACAAATTCAAAGATTCAACATATTCAATTATCAATATCCAAATCCTAATCAACATATTCAATATCCATCAACATATTTAATATCCAAATCAACCAAATCCAAATCAACATATTCAATATCCATTGAATATAACATATTCAATATCCAAATCAACCAAATCCTAATCAACATATGCAATATCCATCAACATATTCAATAGAAAATTATATATCTAAATAGTATTCGGTACGGTACGGATATTGATCGGTACCAAATACTTGATACCGCTACCATACCATACTCTATTGGTACGGTACGGTACGGTACCGAATATTGATCGGTACCGAATGAAACGGTATGAAATCGTTATGGTACGATTCGGTTAGGGTACGGTTTCGGTATTTTGGTTTTAGATGCCCACCCCTACTTGCTATTATGGCTTCCTCCTCTGCTGACTGCGACTGCTTCTGCTTCTTCTTCTCTTTCCGGTAACCATATACACACATCTGTCTCTAATCTTCTGTTCATCAAGCTTGATCGTAACAACTATCCCCTATAGTTAGCCCAAATTACTCCCGTCCTTAAAAGTCGTAGTCTCATGCAGTTTTTTGATGGCACTAGTAAGTGTCCGTCGGCTTTTCTCCAAGTTACTGATGAAAAAGGCACAACTTCTGAAGTTGTCAATTCCGCCTATGAAGAATGGATTCAAACAGATCAAATGGTCCTCAGTTGGATCAACGGTTCCCTCACACCGACCGTTTGGGTACGGTTGTTCGCTCCACCTCTGCTTTGATACCATGAAGGAATAACGTTGAGATGAGTTGAAAGCCTCATATGCCAGGCCGTGTGTATTGATTGTCATATAAATATTGTTTACAAGAGACATAATGATGACTATCCAGGCTATACAATAATAGCTTACAGCAGAAAGCTAACTATATACCAATAGTTTAATACTAGTGCATAACATAATCATGACAGAGGAATAATAGTGCAGAACATAATCATGACTCATTATTTTGCATATTCTGTTTATCAAAAGTAAGGTTCTTCATCCACCAAATATAAGTCAAAATGGACAATTAATATGCATAATAATGAGTCATGATTATGTTATGCACTATTATTCCTCTGTCATGATTATGTTATGCTCTAGTATTAAACTATTGGTATATAGTTAGCTTTCTGTTGTAAGCTATTATTGTATAGCCTGGATAGTCATCATTATGTCTCTTGTAAACAATATTTATATGACAATCAATACACACGGCCTGGCATTAAGGCTTTCAACTCATCTCAACATTATTCCTTCAACTTTTATGCTGAAGCCAGACCATTAATTTTGTGTTCTAGAAATGGTACCATCTTTCAAAAACAGAAGAGAGAAAGACAGGTTTTGGAGTTTGGAAAAAGAAATGTACTTGAGGTTGTAATTGTTTGTCCTTCTGCCATTTTGGGGCCAATTTTGCAATCCAATTTGAATTCCAGTAGCCTTATGCTAGTTGGGACTGTAAAAGGTATCTCTATCTACTTAGCTCTATATCATATCATATCATACTTGTTTGTTTCAAATTTAAATAAATAAACAAGCATAGTCTGATACCTGTGAGTCTGTAGGTGGGGTTGAGTCATTGGGATACAATTACTGGACGTTCGTGGATGCTCGTGATTTGGCTGAAGCACTGCTTCTTGCATACAACAAGTCTGAGGCCGGAGAGAGATATTTATGCACATCACACGCTATCGGTAAAGAGGAGGTGGTGGAGAAGTACTTGAGGCCTACATATCCTAACTGAAGGAAGTTGAGGTTCCACCCCAAAACCAATTGGCAATGGGGGGAGTAGCCCAACTCCTTATAAACCCAGGCTTGGTCCCTTAACTTTGCAATGTGGGACAAATACTCTTAACACGCCCCCGCACGTGTGGCGAATTTTCAAGCCTAACACGTGGACAAGACATATTGGGTGACGTGGGAGCACGTGTGGCCGTTGGGCCCAACACGTAAAGTCTTGCTCTGATACCATGAAGGAAGTTGAGCTTCCACCCCAAAACCAATTGGCAATGGGGGAGTAGCCCAACTCCTTATAAACCCAGGCTTGGTCCCTTAACTTTGCAATGTGGGGCAAATACTCTTAACACTAACTACAACTATCCGAAGATGTTAGTTTTTCTAACCCTCCAATATTTTTCTTCACGTTTCAGTTTGTGCGCCTTAACCATCCATCTTGATGTTTACTGAGATGCCTTGCCCTTGTATTGCCAGCCTTAACCACGCAGAGGAAGAAAAAGAGCACCTCAGTTCGGAAAAATTGCAGAGGTTGGGTTGGACTTTCCGGCCTGTGGAGGAAACTCTCATTGATTCCATTGAAAGCTACCGGAAGGCTGGAATTGTGGACTAGAAAAAATTCACATGTTTATTGTATCTTCCCTATCATCATATGCACAATGAAGATAATAATTTAGCTATGATCATCATCAGCATTCTTAGCAAGCTTTGTGATAAGCCTATATTTAATATATATTTTGTGCCTCCTTTGGTTATTTATTTGTTAATTTCCTTGGATTAAATTGGTTGTTTTAATTGGTTTTGTGAGATTTGTGAAGGAATTATGAAATATAGGAGAAAATGTGCTAAAAGGGGCAAGAAGATGAAGATTGGAGATTAATTAGAAAAAAAGCCAAGTCATTCCTCTTGTCACAAGGAATGTTGTCAAATTTCCTACTTCAAGATGGTTCAAGTCATATCAAGTCAAACAATGAGAAATAAAGAAGACCTTATATTAGAAGGAATCCTACTTTTATAATAATTGTAATTATACCTTAGATATGTGGGATTTCTAGGAGTACGATAAATAGGGAGTTTCGGTCATTGATCAAATGATCCATTATCATCCATTATCCTCCATCCTCCATCATCTACCATCAAATTCCTACATATTCATACTCATAACCGAAACACTCAAAAGGAGAAAATGAAGAGCTTATGCAACCTTGGCATTCTACTTGGAGAATTCGATGCCTTCCATGTCTTCATCAACCATCAAGATTTTCAATAAGTCATTCATGAACTAATTTCTTTTTACTAGGGCTACGATGTAGCCTAGCTATGAATACTCAAATTCTTTGATATTGTTAATTTTATTTATCTATACATGTTGAGTGTTTATTACCGTTCTTAATGCTTTCAATTAATTGGCCATTAATTGCATGATTGGAAGAATTGGGTTGAGACCGGAAGGAGATTCCTAATAAAAAGCTTCTGGTACTTGTTATGGTTTGTGTAATCTTCATTGTTTTCCACAAATCTTAATGAGTTCTTAGCTATCTAAATCCATAACTAGAAATAGAGTGGGTTGATGGTAAGGAATACAACTAATATAACTCGGAAGAGAGTATTGGTGAGGTAATATTTAATTCAAATATAATTAGAAATAAATCACTGTAGTATTTAATATATTAACTTGATCCATGTTGAAACGATAATCTATTTACTACTATACTAATTTGAGCGATATTGTTCACTTGCAATTAATCACATCAAATTTTGGCACTGTTTTCGGGGATTGACTTAGTCTGTTAATATTAGGGCAATTTATTTTCTAGTTTTACTTTGAATATTTAATTAGTTACATCTTTTTTTTTTTCAGGTACTTCTTTAGTTCCATTTGATTTCAAAAAAAAGAAAGAAAAAAAAAACATAAACAAGGAGTTTTTCACGCAACCACTAGGAATTCAATTCCTATTTCCATTCAACTTTCTGTTCCTTTTATTAAAGTTTCTTTCCAATTTCCTTTGGGTTTTACAATTGAAGTTTCTTTTCCTAATTGCCTTCTTCAATTCTATTATCTTCTTATTTAAGCAATCCTTTGTCCTTGTTTGTAGGTACAACAACTTCATTTTTGAGCATACGGTGAACGACTGGTACCCGCTCTTCAATTAGCCAACTAGTTAAATTGGAACCTGAGATTGAACAAAAGCTTCGAGCAATTCGTAGGAGACAAAGACAAGACAGAGAAAAGAAGAATCAACAAGGAGAAGAAGAGATGGATCTCGTCCCGAATGAAACAATGGGAGACCTTGATATCCCAACAATTCCGACGTCACCCTAAAGCATCATTCTCCCTGCAACTGCTAGGAATTGTGAATTGAAAAATATCCACTTCAATATCATGCCTTCTTTTCTTGGATTAAGTCCTGAAGATCCTTTAGCTCATATTAGAGACATTTTTAACATGGTTTCTAACATGGCTTTGACAAGGGGAGTTATCAAAGAACATCTCATGATGAAAGTCTTTCTCTACACATTGAAAGATAAAGCAAAGACGTGGCTAAACTCCTTATAGCCTAGATTATTGACTAGTTGGACAAAGGTTCAGAACAACTTCTTGGAGAAATTCTTTGGACTCAGAAAACTGATGCACTAAGGGATAAAATCATGCAATTCAGTCAATAGGCCGATGAATCATTTTCAGAAACTTAGGAACGGTTCAATAATTTTTTAATACAATGTCCTCACCATGGTTTGCAAACTCTAGTTCTCATGCGTATTTTTTATAAGGCATTAACCATTTCAAGTAAGGCTACAATAAATAACTATGCAGGTGGATCTATTAAGAAAAATACGCCAACTGAATTTCAAACTTTGTTTGATATGCTAGCAATCGAAAACACAGCATTCTGATACAAGAAGTAAGCGTGTTGGAGTTTATGAAATTAATAGTTCTAATGCTTTTGCTTCTAAAGAGCATGTTGATGCTATAACCAGTAAATTGGACGCCTTGCTTGCTATGAATGGGAGAGTACCAACACAAGATTTTTGGACGCCTTGCTTGTTTAGTGAAATTTGTTGTTGATTAAGTTTTCAATAATGAATTATGATACAACACAATCTTTGGACTATTTCAATCAAAATCTTCGTTTCAAGTCAAATTGTCAATGCTAACAATAGATGACAAAGAAAGCTCAGCTAGTTGCCACCGCATACCAAGTCCTTTGGTTTTGTGGAATAATTAACGAATATATACAATACAATTATCTCGGCAAAAGCCAAAAACAAGAAATAAACAAAAAATTAAGGCTTTTTTTTTTAATTGCAAAACATCTCTGATGTTGACGAGTAGTAGTCCCATCCTAGCCGTTGCTATACTCTTAGTTTTTTTTTTGTGTTTTTATGCGATTGCTATATCATTAGTTATCTTATTGTTTATGGTGGATAACAAATTTCGAGATGCTATCTATGTAATTCAAGAATCATAACACTAAACACATCTACACTGTCTTAAGGTTAATTGCATTTGTGGATAATCATTTTTTCGTCTAGTTGACTGGGCAGTTAGTGCATGTCGGTTAATAGATAAATCGTATTAGAGCATGTAAATGGCACTTTTACATCTCTGGTGGCATCTTGATTGGATTATTTCAATGTAAAATTTTAGGCCCCACATTTCATTTTTAATTATTTGGGATCCACAAAAGGAGATGTAAAAGATAATGATTTATGAATTTTTTTACACTTTCTAGTGAGATGTAAATCTATCCTCAATATTCCAAGGAATTTTTTACATCTCTCATTAGAGATGCTCTTATAGAAAGGCTGATATAGAATAATAATCTGTCGTCAGATTTATTTATATTCTGATATTGTAAATTCATATTATTTCCAGTGCTAATTTTGTCTATATCTGTATGGTGTACATTCTTGCATGAATATTTATAAAATTAATTTAAAAAACCAATGTGCGGAGTAAACAAGGCAACAAAGTCGCAATGCACTCTTGGTCCCTGTGTCAGCAAAAAGACAAACTGTCGCAATGCTAGAAATGCATTAACTAAGGTCGTTGAAATTCAGACCAAAACAAATAGGTTAACTAATTATATATAGCTATAGACAGATAGAACATAGCAGAAGCTAGTAATACATAGATTATAGATGGCGGGTGAGAAAGAAAAAGTATGCGTGACTGGAGCCGGAGGATTTGCAGCCTCTTGGGTCGTTAACCTTCTTCTCTCAAAGGACTATGTTGTTCATGGAACAGTCAGACAGCCAGGCCAGTCTCTCTCTTCTCTTCTCTTCTCTTAGTGGGTTTCTATATATATATAATTTATAAAATATGTGTATTGATGTGCAGAGGACAGCAAGTATGCTCACTTGAACAAGCTTGAGAAAGCATCAGAGAACTTGAAACTGTTCAAGGCAGATTTGTTGGACTACGACTCTCTGCGTGCGGCTGTTGAAGGATGCAGTGGAGTCTTCCATGTTGCCAGTCCTGTACCAGCTGCTCATAGTGTTGCAGATCCTGAGGCAAGACTATTATATTTAATTAATTAATTTTCTTAAAATATAAATCCATTGTTATATTTATTTAGACCTCAAAGTATACAAGTTATGCTGTTTTTATTTACTATTATAATTCAATCTCTCCTGCTCCTTGCAGGAGTTTCTTGAACCAGCTATAACGGGAACGCTTAATGTACTTAAGGCTTGCGTCGAAGCCAAAGTGAAAAGAGTTGTTGTTGTGTCCTCCATAGCTGCTATTGTTATGAACCCTGACTGGCCTAAGGGTCAAGTCAAGGACGAAACCTGTTGGTCTGTTCCTGAATATATTAAAACGACCAAGGTAATTGTCCATTTGGACTTATATTTGGTGGATGAAGAACCTTACTTTTATGCTGAAGCCCGACCATTAATTTTGTGTTCCAGAAATGGTACTATCTTTCAAAAACAGAAGCAGAAAGACAGGCTTTGGAGTTTGGAAAAAGAAATGGACTTGAGGTTGTAACTGTTTGTCCTTCTGTCATTTTGGGGCCAATTTTGCAATCCAATTTGAATTCCAGTAGCCTTCTGCTAGTTGGGACTGTGAAAGGTATCTCTATCTACTTAGCTCTATATCATATCATTTCATATCATACTTGTTTGTTTCAAATTTAAATAGATAAACAAGCTTAGTCTGATACTGTGAGTCTGTAGGTGGGGTTGAGTCATTGGGATACAATTACTGGACGTTCGTGGATGCTCGTGATTTGGCTGAAGCACTGCTTCTTGCATACAACAAGTCTGAGGCCGGAGAGAGATATTTATGCACATCGCACGGTGTCGGTGCAGAGGAGGTGGTGGAGAAGTACTTGAGGCCTGCATATCCTAACTACAGCTATCCCAAGCTGTAAGTTTTTTCTAACCCTCCAATATTTTTCTTCACCTCTCAGTTTGTGCGCCTTAACCATCCATGTTGATGTTTACTGAGATGCCTTGCCTTTGTATTGCCAGCCTTACCCACACAGAGGAAGAAAAGGAGCACCTGAGTTCGGAAAAATTGCAGAGGTTGGGTTGGACTTTCCGGCCTGTGGAGGAAACTCTCATTGATTCCATTGAAAGCTACCGGAAGGCTGGAATTGTGGACTAGTAAAAATTCACATGTTTATTGTATCTTCCCTTTCATCATATGCAAAATGAAGACAATAATTTCGCTATGATCATCATCAGCATTCTTAGCAAGCTCTGCTCTCATTTTGAATTGCACACGTCATGTCTCAGAAATATATACTATCATAAAAGAATTCATATAACAGTAGCACTCTTTTAAATCCTTCTATAGTCAAATTAAATCTCAAATCAAATAGACTAAATGCGTATAATGCCTCGTGTTAGGATTCCAATGGTTTCCAATAAGACCTATTACTTTAGGAAACACATCTCAATGTATGTAGCAAATCTTAGCTAGTTGGTATAGTAGTGTTATTTGAAAGTAAACGAAAAAAAAAATAGAAAAGTTGATAGAAGTCCAAAAATCCAACCAATAGTTGGGTCTAGTCCTCGAATTATTGTTTGTTGATACAAGCCCTTTGACTAGTGTACCATGTAGATTACATTCAATTTTTGACATGCTGACTCAATCTTTTGTATTTAACTGATTTGTATTTAAATTTTTTGTTCCTATTACATCCCTATTGTCTAAAACGGGTAAGATGAGGCTTTATAACCCATTAATGATTAGATTTCATCATGTAATTAAAGGAATAATTACATTTTGAATGTAAATGTCGGACCTATTGTACTTGTTTATTTCTTCATGAACTATTAATATTATTCTTAAATTTGATAATCCTATTCTCCAGATAGAATACCCTACTAACCATTGAACTTGATATACCTATCTAATAGGTATAGAACATATCTGATGCACCTCAGTACTAGGTAAAACACATATTGGATGTTGCTCAGTACTAGGTAAAACACATATTGGATGCACCTCAATGCCAGGTAAAACACATATGTTTAAAAAAGAAGAAGTTATACCTCCATACTAGGTATATTAAAAAATTAACATTATGACAAAAAAATTCCATAAAGAATTTTGAAAAACTCAATATATAAATTTATAGCTAAAAGGTAGGTATATGCTACCAATTTAATAAAGCTACGAATATAGAATTCTAAAAAATATCATATATGTATATAGCTGAAATTTGAATTAAATAGGTTTTTAATCTGTGAGCCATGAAATCATCATTTAAATTGAATGGCATAAGCTTGATTGTAGGAGAAAACTAATATTTAAAAGTGGTATTTGCATTTACTTGCCATTTTCAACCGATGTCATATATTGTAAATGTCTCGAATATGGTGGCTACAAGGTTTGCTTACCAGGCCATACAATTGATTGGGAGGACTGCAATTGAAGAGAGTCCAATTAGTGTCCTGCATCCATTGTATGTAAATGAAAATGGACCCGTATCTAAGAAGCCCAAAAAAAAATACTAAAAAAATTCAAAATTGAAAGAGAACACACAAGTAGTTTTTGTGTCCGTTTAAACTCGAAAGTAGGGGCCCATACACCACATCATAAATAAACATCATCATAAATTGAAAGAGACGCTCATTGACTCTGTTAAAAGCTAGCCAATCGTTCCTAGCAAGACTTTGAAGCTAAAATTATGATTTTGGATTATTAAAGGATTGAAATGAGTGGAATTATCAACTCAACGAAATCTCAACACTAGTAAAAAAGAACCCCTTGCGCAACCAAACTTTGCGCGACGAAACACAATTCGTCGCACAAAGTGACTTTGCACGACGAAAATTAAAATTCGTCGCTCAAAGCCATATGCGACTATATTTTGCTCAACGAAAACACAAATCGTCGCACAAAATAACTTTGCGCGACAACAAAGAATCGTTGCGAAAAGTAACTTTGCGCGACGAAGAACTTAAATTCGGTGCACAAATTCTTGCGCGACGAAGTGTGATTCGTCTCATAAAGTATTTTCAAAAATAAATTAAATAAAAATTTATTTTTAAAAATCTATGCATGACTTTGCGCGACGAAAGACAAAAGTTCGGTGCACAAATTCTTGCGCGACGAAGTGTGGTTCGTCTCATAAAGTATTTTCAAAAATAAATTAAATAAACATTTATTTTTAAAAATCTATGCATGACTTTGAGTGACGAAATACAAAAGTTCGGTGCACAAAGGCTTGCGCGACGAATTCTCGTTCGTCTCGCAATGTGTTTACAAAAATAAATAAAATAAAAAATTATTTTTAAAATTTTTTGGATGACTTTGCGCGATCCACTAGTGTAAATATTTTAAATTGAAGATCAAATTGAGTCATTGTATTCATATAGGGTCAAGGAGTGTAGCTGTAAAAATTCATCAAAATCGGAGTTGAAATAACCGTTAAATCATGATTTTTGTTTATAACCATCGAAAAGTTTTGTCCCATTACGTGATCTCGGAATGTTTATTTTTTTTTAGTTTTTGGGGTATATGATCTCGAAGTATAAACAAACAAATTTGACGGTTGGATCGTTGAAACTAGTTTCATAGAATACATATGCCATCAAAACAATATATTCACTAACAATTAAGAGTTTATTTATACTTTCATTAAATACAACATAAGATTTTGTGGTATCACTAATGAAAATATTTTAAATTGAAGATCAAATTGAGTCATTGTATTCATATAGGGTCAATGAGTGTAGCTATAAAAAATCATCAAAATCGGAGTTAAAATAACCGTTAAATCTTTATTTTTGTGTATAACCATCGAAAAGTTTTGTCCCATAACATGATCTCTGAATGTTTATTTTTTCTGATTTTTGGGGTATACGATCTCGAAGTATAAACAAACAAATTTAACGGTTAGATCGTTGAAACTAGTTTCATAGAATACATATGCCATCAAAATAATATATTCACTAACAATTAAGAGTTTATTTATACTTTCATTAAATACAACATAAGATTTTGTGGTATCACTAATGAAAATATTTTAAATTGAAGATCAAATTGAGTCATTGTATTCATATAGGGTCAAGGAGTGTAGCTGTAAAAAATCATCAAAATTAGAGTTAAAATAACCGTTAAATCTTTATTTTTGTTTATAACCATCGAAAAGTTTTGTACCATAATGTGATCTCTGAATGTTTATTTTTTCTGATTTTTGGGGTATACAATCTCGAAGTATAAACAAACAAATTTGACGGTTAGATCGTTGAAACTAGTTTCATAGAATACATATCTCATCAAAACAATATATTCACTAACAATTAAGAGTTTATTTATACTTTTATTAAATATAACATAAGATTTTGTGGTATCTACTAGTGTAAATATTTTAAATTGACGATCGAATGCAGTCATTGTATTCATATAGGGTCAAAGAGTGTAGCTGTAAAAAATCATCAAAATCAGAGTTGAAATAACCGTTAAATTTTGATTTTTCTTTTATAACCGTCGAAATATTTTGTTCCATTAATTGATCTCTTAATGTTTATTTTTTCTGAATTTTGGCGTAAATGATCTCGATGTATAAACAAAGAAGTTTGACGGTTGGATCGTTGAGTGGCTTTAAATTTGTTTATTTTGTACGTATAACACTTAAGAAATTGAATAGTATATATATTTATTAGTAGCTTTAAATTTTTTTTAAGACTTTGCGCGACCAATATATAGTATTTCGTCGCGCAAAGTGTAGTTGAAAAATTTGGCGGGTACAAAAAATGGGTATTTTAAAAAATAAAATAAAATTTACGACTTTGCGGGACCAATATATAGTACTTCGTCGCGCAAAGTATACTCTAAAAATTTGGGCGGGTACCAAAAATGGGTATTTTTTATAAAAAAAATTTATAACTTTGCGCGACCAATATAAAGTATTTCGTGGCGCAAAGGATACTTGAAAAATTTGGGCGGGTACCAAAAATGGGTATTTTTTATAAAAAAAATTTATAACTTTGCGCGACCAATATATAGTATTTCGTGGCGCAAAGTATACTTGAAAAATTTGGGCGGGTACCAAAATGGGTATTTTTTATAAAAAAAAATTTATAACTTTGCGCGACCAATATATAGTATTTCGTCGCGCAAAGTATACTCGAAAAATTTGGGCAGGTACCAAAAATGGGAATTTAAAAAAAAAAATTTACGACTTTTGCGCGACCAATATATAGTATTTCGTCGCGCAAAGTATGCTTGAAAAATTTGGGCGGGTACTAAAAATGGGAATTTTTTTTAAAAAAAAAAAATTACGACTTTGCGCCACCAATATTATTATTTCGTCGCGCAAAGTGTACTCGAAAAATTGGGCGGGTACCAAAAATGGGACGCGGGAATATTTTGTGCGCTCAAAGACCAAAATTTCGTCGCGCAAAATCCTAAAAATTTGGGCGGGCACCAAAAATGGGAAATTTTTTTTAAAAGACTTTGCGCGACCAATATATTATTTCATCGCGCAAAGTGATCCGGTTTTTAAAACTAACATAACTCCTCCACAATTTTCTCAATATCTTCTACTCTTCTTACCTCTCCTCTCTCTTTCCCTCTCCCCAAATCCTACCCTTTCTCTCACACTCACTCCTCTCACTTAATCTCTCATCTCTTTCTTCACTATCTCTCACTCTCACTCACTCTCTTATCTCTCTTTTCATCATCTCTCACTCTCACTCACTCTTTCATCTCTCTCTCACTATCTTCTTTAATTCTCTCACACTCACTTCTCCCTCTCATTCTAACTCACTCAAAATCTTGTCAAATGGTATACTCTCTCCAAATGTTAAATTTTTTTTCAATAATATGTTTTTTTTATAGTTATTTTTGAGTTTATGCCAATTTTTTGTTATTATTTTATGTTATTTTTTTGATATTTGATAATATTTGTTTTTTTTTTGTAGGGAATTGTTGAGAACTTTGACGACTAAAGTCGAAAAACATATCCTCGAACACTACCATCACAATAAGTTTGTAGATTTTATTATTGTACTTTGTTAATTTATGTGTACATTTGAATATTATATATATTGGATAAGTTGACCACTATTTTTCATATGTAATTTTATTTTGAATATGTCAATTTAAATTAAAGTAATTAAAAAAATAAAATCATACAATTAAATTAAATTTAAAAAGTAAAAATTTGAAAAAATTAGTATAATGAAATTGATATAAGAGAAATAATAAAACAAAATGTCAAAATCCTTGCGCAACAAAATATTTCGTTGCGCAAACTAACTAGTTTATTTTTAATTAAAATTTTAAAATAAAAAAAATTTATTTCGTCGCGCAAAATTTTGCGCAACATTAGGGTTCGTCGCGCAAAGTATATTTGCGCGACGTTAATGTTCGTCGCACAAAGTGGTTAAGGTTCGTCGGGCAAAGTAAATAATATTCGTCGCGCAAAGTAGATAATATTCGTCGCGCAAAGAGATACTATTCATCGCGCAAGGTTCTATTATTCGTCGCGCAAAGTAGTTAGAATTCGTCGCGCAAAGTGGTTACTATTCATCCCGCAAAGTGTCTTTGAGCGACGTTAGCGTTCGTCGCGCAAAGTATTTTTTGTAGTAGTGCAAGAACCCATTTTATCATTTCATCGAATACCTAGAGTGCATTTGTGTAAGTGTCAATTTATATCTACAACTGGTCTAAGTGACCAGAGCTAGAAAATTTGAGTTAGAGAAATTTACCATCATTTGTGGAACTAAAGTCGTATGCAGCTGGTCATTTTCAGAAGACCCATTGCATTTGCTGAAGGTTGAGCAAGGCCGCGCATGTGAACAATTGTTGAGGAAATTGGTCAGTACGACCTTCATATTGCAATGGGCTATGAAGAAGAATCCCTTGATTAAGCACACAAGCCTGGCCTAAACAAGTGTCGCTAGAAAATTAAGCATTTTACAACAATTATTTTGTTTATCTTCTCTTGTATCATGAACTAATTTCTCTTCCTAGGGTTACGATGTAGCCTAAAACCTTGGACACTTGATTTTTATAATTATATTAATTTCTAATTACTATTGCATGTTGAGTATTTGTTATTGTTCAATGCCTTAAATATTTAGCTAATATTTCATTGATGATCCAAGTGGATACCGAGAGGAGATGTTTGGTGTTTGCTTCTCGTAACAAATATCATTTCTTGAATGAGTGCCCGAGAAGGACTAATATGACACATGCAGTGTTGTTGTAGGTTCTCATAGAACTGAAGGGTTCTTGATTTTCTAAATTTGCTGCTCAAGAAAGAATGAGTTGTTAATTAAGAGAAACCAACTGTCAACAGGCGTAGTAATTAGGGTTAATTGGCTATAGGAATTAAGTGAAATTGGTTATGGTGAAATCAGATGCTCTAGTGTCTCATCAACTTGATTCTAAACCATTATTTTAAATTGTTACTTTTCTTATTTGTTTTAATTTAGTTTAATAAATAAATCAATCTTCTTAATCGACTGTTCAAATAAACTTTTGAATTAATCATAATTGGTAATTAATAGGATTTTACAGTTTTCATGGGAATGACATTTCACTTATCTCTATATTACTTGTACGGATTGTACGCTTGCAATAATTTCACAAAAGTTAACCCTATTCTATAAGGATTTGTAGTTTTAATCCATATAGAAGAAGGAAGCTGTTTATTCTTGTTGAAGTTTTTGGCTCACCATGATGCAGGAGAAGGAAGAGTAACCAAAAGGTTGCAAGAGGCGCATTGGGAGGAGAAGAAGAAGTTGTGAAAAGGAGCAGCAGAGTGCCAGCGACCGATCGCTTTGTACCTAGAGCTAAGGTCGGGTCTACCACTCAAGGTGACAGGTCGCTAATCTGATGACCGGTAGCTATGTGAACAATGGTGCTCATGATTTCGACGTTTTGGTGTGTTTGACTTGGTTTTCTTATTATTTTGGGATTTTCTAGCCTAATTTAATAGGGTTTTGGTTTCCTATTCCTAGTTAACTTCTAGCAAAATTCCTATGCATTATAAATAGGACTTTTTGGGCTAGAGGAAAATTCAAGAGAGAGACACAATAGAATTCAAGGGTGTTTTCAAGGGCATCAAAGGGTTTGAGCACACGGTGAGAGAAAAGAAAGCTATGGTATTTGTGAGAGCCAAGGGAGTTCAAGTTGTAACCAAAGTTGTTCTTATACTAGTGAATTTCTCGGTTGGATCACCAAGAGGATGTAGGCAAGAGGCTAAACCTCTATAAATTTTTGTGTCCTTGTGTGTTTGTTTTACTCTCTTCGTGGTGTGTGTGTGTGTGTTTTATTCTCAAGGGATTTGTTTGTTTGCTTTCGCATAGTCCATCAATGACAAAATCTTGGAGTGTTTCCGCACAACAATTCTACCCTAGTGTTGGCCACGACAGCCCCAGTGTTTGTCACTATTGGCAACTAAAGCTCCAACACAAGGTGACTGAAAAATCTAAAATGTGCTCCAATATTGACTCTAATCAATCGATTTAGAATTGGGTGGGGAACTGACCCAATATAGGTTCTTTTCTATGCCTCAATAAAGAGGACTTCAATATTTTTCTAGTGCGAAGATAAGAACAAGCAGAAAATAAAAATAACATAAATGAAAATGAGAAACAATGATATGGAACTGAAGATTTCTTGATTCCGTTCAATATCAATGCAAACTCAAAGTAAATGACAAATAGCTAACCTGAACTTAGGATTTCTCTACTCAGTTCATTGTAGCTATAGACTTTAAAAGTAAATGACAGTAATGAAAATGATGACTGTTCATATGAAGATTTCTCTATTCATATAAACGTTGGAATAAAAGCCAACAACATAGTTTGAAGATTTCTCTATTCAAGCTTGATATATAAAAAGTAAAGGATTTGGCCTAGCTACTGGGTATCAATACCAAGTGTTGGCAGAGCATAAAAATAAAAAGATAACAATCAAGAGTTGTCAACTGGTTATCTTGAAAGGAAGGCAAATTGTTTGAAGCTTGAGGTTTTCAAATGTTAAAGACATTGAGTTTGTTTGATAGAGTTGTGTGCGTTGATTGTTGATCACTTATCCTTCTATTTATAGAGAAAATGAGGTGGGTTGAGTGTTGGGACCAGCAGCTAATGAGAAGTACCCACTTACCATTGATTTTGGTGAGTGGGTTGTTGAAAATGCAAGCAAAACCAAAAAAGTTGCTTTGGTGTTGTTTCAATGTTTCCTAGGTGAAGCTCCCTAGGAAATTCAAAATATCTTCCAAGACAAACTTGTTTCTCTCCATTAGCAAGCTTATTTTATCATTCATTTTTTAATAAGCCTAGATCTTCAAGCTAACTCATGCACCTGCATTATTGACTTAACAAAAGTTGGCCACCAGGTCATTTAACTTCTTTTCCGAACCTGTTTTGATGTGTGACGACCTGTGTAGGCTATATTTATCCAAATGCTACTAAATTTGGATATATTGTTCTACACACACGTAGAAACAACTGTCATGAAGAATTCGAATCCATTTTGAGGAATGGAAAATACGATTTGGCATGACTGCAAGTGACTGGTCGTCACAGACATTGCCTTCAACTAGACTTCAGTGTTTAATTCCGTGAGCATTCAATACTTGTCTAAATGCTACCCCATTTGGATACAATATACTAGACACATAGACGAACAAATTTCATGAAGAAAGTTCTTCATGTGAGGGATGGAAGTTCTCATCGGACTGGCCTTAATGCTGCTGCTATTGTTGTTGTCATCTGGTGTTTGCTTCTCTGAGGATTCAATACTTATCCAAAAATCGCCAATGTTGGATATGTTACAGGAACCATCTAGATAAAAAAAACTTTCATGAAGCAAGCCAATTCATTTGAGTTCTGTAAATTTCTCATTTTGGCTCATCGGGCTGGTACTGTAGCTCAATCGGGCTGGAAAATATGCTTTAGTATTTTATGTTCTGAAGACTCAATACTTATCTAAATTCTGCCAATTTTGGATATGTCGTAGTAGACATCCAAATTAACAAGTTTCATGAAGGGGAGGCTAGCATTAAATGAGATTTTCTTGCCCAAACAAGGAGGACTTGCCACTGCTGATGTAAACATTTGCTGCAGCTGTCATGAATACTTTGCTTAAACATTGAAGTTGTTCATTTGGGCATTTTGGACAAGATGACTTAGTCATGAACAAACAAAATTTAGCCATATATTGGCCATATTGTATGAGCCATAATTCTTCATTCATTCTAGACTAAATTTCCAATTTTGGTTCAGACAGAACCTTTCACAGTCCTTGTATTCCATTGAAACTACACTCATACAAGGTTTATCAGATAGGCTCTAGTCATGCTCCTAATAGATACAAGCCTTCTGTGATTAGAAGACCACATAAAGTGATTTAAGATAAGATAATGTCCTATTCTGAACCCATCTTACAAAGAGGAAAGTTTGGCTAGTTGCAATTAGCTTGGTGGAGTCCACCCATTTATGTCTTTAGCTAATGATAGCTATTATTAATACTTCATCTTTTCTGTTTGTTATCTTTTCTGATAGTTACTATTGACTTGTTCGAGTTGGCATAATCCATTGAGAGATTTCTCTATGGGATGGGTGTTAATTACCAATTAGATTAGGTGTTTATTGTTTGGATTGGCTTGAAAAGTGTCTTTGTCTAGCCCTTCCCTCTTGGCCATCACATATGGGTTTCGATCATGTCTAATTTGGTGCAAGTTTGATTCAGTCTCCCGACCAATGAAATAAATTAATGGCCCACGCTTTTGCAATAATTAAATTAAGGGTTCTTAATTAGTAAATAATGAATGGTGATACGGCACAATCCTTTGGACATTTTCAATCAGAATCTTTGGTTCATGTTAATGTTAACAATGAATGACAGAGAAAGCTCAATTAGCTTAGCTACAACCGGAGACCAAGTCCTTGGTTTTGTGGATTAATTAAGAATAGGGGTAAGCAAGGACAATTCAATTCTCTCAGCCATAACAAAAAATTTAAAATAGGGACAACGATTGTGTGAATGCCTTGGCATGAGCCTCCTCTTCGGCAAAGGGAATTCAGTTTACTGATACAGGAAGAGTAGTAGTACTACCAATACTACGTAGGACTAATAGTTACTTTGTTGTCTCTTCTTATCCACTCATCCTAGCCGTCGCTATATCATTAGTTACCTTATTGTTTATGAAGGGTTTATTCAATAAATTGTTTATTTATTTGGAGGTTTACTAGTTAAATTTGGAGATGTTATCTACGTAGTTCTAGAATTAGAATATTAAGTTAACGGGGTCTAGTTTAGGGGAAAAGGGCCTTTACTTACATATCAGAGATCTCATATTTGAATTATCACATCATAGTTGTGTATGTATATGAAATCTCACTCCCCGTAATTTAGATTGTCGCTTCACTTCTACTCAAAAAAGAATCAGAACATTAAACACACAACATGGTCTATATGTTTTACGGATGGATAAACAATTTTATGTCTTGTTGATTGGGCCGTTAGTGCATGTTGGTCAATAGACTATAAAATTTGGTATAGCATCTCCAATGCAAAGATGTAAAAATGAGGATGTAAATGGCACTTTTACATCTAGTGGTATCTTGATTGGAATATTTCAAGATGTAAAACCATTTTGCCTGGTAAGAAAATGTAAAATCTTAGGCCCTGCATTCAATTTTTTATTAGTTGTGACCAACAAATGGAGATGTAAAAAATAATGTAGACGTATGAATTTTTTCACACTTTCCAGCAAGATGTAAATTTACATCCTCAATATCCCGACCCATTGGAGCTCTAAATTTATTTTTCATATGTAAAATGTCCATAGGAGATGCTCTTATATAAAGAGGCTGATATAGAATAATATTATGTCGTTGGATTTATTTTTATTGTTATTTTTTGTTGACCTTCGAATCTTTTCTGTCAGCGGACTACCCTTGATCTGAGCAGTTTGGTCCCTTTACTTCTCTTAAGCCAACCGTATGGGTTTTGAAAGTTAAACTCAGGCCCAAAGCCATCTCCTCTTTCATTGCCGCCATTTTTAGAGGCCCATCTTTCCCAAACCCATGAGCGAAAAATTTTTGATCTAAGTATATTGCAAATTTATATTATTTGTATTCTTGCATGAGTATGTATAATGTTAATTTGGAAGCATGGTTTGGCTCCTTAAAACTAAGAAGGAGGTCCTCTTCACAACAAATGGAATTAACTTGTAAAGTTTCAAAAGAATAAAAAGCTTAAATGTTAAAATGATCCATGTGTTTTAGTCCATCGGCCAATTTAATCCTCATGTTATCCATTTGGTCAAGTTGGTCCTTGTGTTTGTATCAGTTAGCCAATGTCATCCATTCCATCCTATCTTATCATCCACTTCCTCCAGGTTAGTAAAAAATCTTGAATGTTTTTCCTCTTTTCTCATCCACACGTTTTATTTTCCTTATGTTGATGAATATTTCTTCTATTCTTTTCCTCTTATTAATATTTCATCACAAAGCTATGTTTGCATACAAATATTTTATTACATTGATTTTTCTCATATGCTATGTTTGCATACAAATATTTTATTACATTAATGTTAAGGAAAAATATTATTTGCTTTTACACAATTATATCCAATTGATTTTTTTTTTCCTACATTTTTTGTTCCATTCCATGTATGCCAACTAGTTAATTCAACATATACAAAACATAAATATGAGAAGCAATTTCGTATGTGGTTATACTACTTTATGATACATATTAAAAGCTAAATACTATTTATAAAATAAGTATATAAAACTCTGTAACAAAACTATATGAAAGTTTTTCACTTAATTTTATAAAATATGTAAAAGTCATTAAGAATCTGTTAACTCTAGAAAATCACACACTTAAAATAAGTCTTTAAAGGTTAGAATTGAATACACCTTTTGTATGGTGTATGGTGTAGACTCTTGTGAAAACCAGAGTAAAACCAGTGTGCGGAGTAAACGAGGCAAAAAAGCAATTCAGACAAAATTAAAGGAATTAGACAATTGTGACAGCTCCATGTATCTAAATTTGTGCGGTGTAGACTCTTGCATGAATATTCATAAATGCAAAAACCAGTGTGCGGAGTAAACGAGGCAAAAAATGCAGTTCAGAGCGAAAAAACAGCATTAAGTAATTATATATAGATAGATAGATAGATAGATAGATAGATAGATAGATAGAATGAAGGGAAACAAGAAGACATAGCAGCTAATAATACATAGATTATAGATGGCGGGTGAGAAAGAAAAAGTATGCGTGACTGGGGCTGGAGGATTTGCAGCCTCTTGGGTAGTCAACCTTCTTCTCTCAAAGGACTATGTTGTTCATGGAACAGTTAGACAGCCAGGTCACTTAACTCATCACTCTCTCTCTCTTCTCTTCTCTTCTCTTACTTGGTTTTATTTTATTTTTCTCTTCAGTCATATTAATTAATTAATAGTTATGATTGGAAAAATATCAGCATATATATTATATAAAATTATTGTGGGTTTAGTGTAGATTTTTATAGGTAAATTGCATGCTTTCTCAAAAAAAAAAAAAAATGAAAAGAAAATGTATTGATGTGTAGGGGCGAGCAAGTATGCTCACTTGAACAAGCTTGAGAAAGCATCAGAGAACTTGAAACTTTTCAAGGCGGATTTGTTGGACTACAATTCTCTGCTTTCGGCTGTTGAAGGATGCAGTGGAGTCTTCCATGTTGCCAGTCCTGCTGTTCTTAGTGTTACAGATCCTGATCAGGCAAGAATATATTATATAGTAAATTTGGCTTACATCCTTCAAATTCAATTTGTTGTACCTACAACCCTTCACTTTTTGTTCCTATAAATAATACCCAATTTGTATAAGTAAAAACCCATGACTAAGATCCAACTTAGCAAGTTCACTAATTAAGTATAAAATCTGATTTATTGTACTTTTAAGATTCCAGAAATACCCCCAACTAACCCATTATTGCATTTTGTATATTAATGTAGGAATCAATATGGAAACAGTTTTTAATTGGATTGTATATAATGATAGACGTTGAATTTGGAAAGATCTCCAAATGGTTGAATGGATATAGGAATTCATTTGGAAACATTTTTTAAAATTTAACAATAAATACAGATTTAGGTAATCGGTTTGTTTAATAAAAATGTTTATGTTATTTTCTTTTTATGAATTATACATGACTAATAATCTACTTTATAATTGTTTATGAATAATACTGTACATACTAATTATGTTGAAAAAATAATGTACCTATTACTTGTTCTATGAAAAATAACTAATAATCTTTTTATTGTTTGTTTTATGAAAAATATAATTTACCTAGTGTACCTGTTTTTAATTTATAAAAAGTGTACATAATTATATGTTCCAATATACCTACATTAATTTTAATGTACTTACGATTAGGATTTAGGTATTATATGTCATCCAATATACCTACCATTTGAATAATATACCTACTACGAAAATATGTATAGGTAAATTACCGACATGATACGACATCCAATATACCTACATTATATGTAATTATGGTTTATATGTATAGCTATATATACATATTATTTATGAACGAACATATATTATATGTATTATGAGAATGTTTTGATTTGTTGAGTCCAGCAACACCATAATAATGGAAAGGCTAGATATTAGGAATTGTTTAGGAAAAATAACTGGATAACAAAAATGGCAGGGTTTTGTAAATAAGTAAGAAGAAATGGACAACTTTTATCATTCATGGCATCCGTTTTCAAAATTGGGTTTTGGTTGGAAGTAAACATGTAGATGAATTTTTGTATAGACTATTAGAGTTGCAAGGGCCTATTATATAATGACCCTTAATTAAGTTATGCTGTTTTTATTAATTATTATAGTTCAAGCTGTCCTGCTTCGGCAGGGTGCTTCAGATCAGCGGAGAGAATAATTCAAAATTTGTTCTCTCAGATGGATATATTTTGAAATAAATATATATATAAATGTTGTGCAGGAGCTTCTTGAACCAGCTGTAAAGGGAACGCTTAATGTACTTAAGGCTTGCGTCGAAGCCAAAGTGAAGAGAGTTGTTGTTATGTCCTCCATAGCTGCTATTGTTTTGAACCCTGACTGGCCTAAGGGTCAAGTCAAGGACGAGACCTGTTGGTCTGTTCCTGAATATATTAAAAAGACCAAGGTAATTGTCCATTTTGACTTATATTTGGTGGAAGGACCTTACTTTTATGCTGAAGCCAGACCATTAATTTTGTGTTCCAGAAATGGTACTATCTTTCAAAAACAGAAGCAGAAAGCCAGGCTTTGGAGTTTGGAAAAAGAAATGAACTTGAGGTTGTAACTGTTTGTCCTTCTGTCGTTCTGGGGCCAATTTTGCAATCCACGTTGAATTTAAGTAGCTCTCTGCTAGTGGCGACTGTAAAAGGTATCTATATCTACTTAGCTATAGCATATGACAGTTGTTTCAAATAAATTTATATGCATATATAAATTGAGATTACAAGTCTGAGAGTCTGTGTAGGTGGGCTTGAGTCATTGGAATACAATTACTGGACGCTCGTGGATGTTCGTGATTTAGCAGAAGCACTGCTTCTTGTATACAACAAGTCTGAGGCCGGAGAGAGATACATATGCACATCGCACGAGATCGGTGCAGAGGAGGTGGTGGAGAAGTACTTGAGGCCTGCATATCCTAACTACAACTATGCCAAGAAGTAAGTTTTTCTTACCCTCCAATACTTAGTTTAGTTGGTCTCTTTTTCTTCATCTTTCAGTTTGTGCGCCTTAACCATCCATGTTGATGTTTACTGAGATGCATCGCCCTTGTATTGGTATTGGCAGCCTTACCCACACAGAGGAAGAAAAAGAGCACTTCAGTTCGGAAAAATTGCAGAGGTTAGGTTGGACTTTCCGGCCTGTGGATGAAACTCTTATTGATTCCATTGAAAGCTACCGTAAGGTTGGAATTGTGGACTAGAAAAAGTTCACATGTTTATTGTACCTTCCCTATCATCATATGCACAATGAAGATAATAATTTCGCTTAATAAGTATGATCGTCATTAGCATTCTTAGCAAGCTCTGCTCTCATTCATATCATGAAATTATATTTTAAAATTTATTTAATCTTATTCCTTGTGAAATCGTTTGGTTTCATATCATCTCTTTTTTTGTTTAATTAGAGTTACGTGGTGGGAAAACCCTAAAGAAAAATCCCTAATATCCGCCCCTTTAGGGGGTCACCTGACCCCCACTCCTTACCCTTTCTTCTCCTCTCATCCCATTTCCTCTCCTTCCCTTCCTTTTCCCTCTGGATTTTTTGTTTTTTTTGTTTTGTTTTGTGATGTAGAAGCAATCACCGTGAAACGTTGGCATCACCACTAAAGAGTTGTTGTCTTTTGGCCCACAAATGCAAGGATTTGGCTCCAGTTGTCAGCCTTTAATTTAGATTTGGAGCTACGAGGCGGGGATGATATTAGGTTGAGTCGGATTTGGGTTCAGCCGGTGCAGCATTATGGGTTTAGCCTCACTTGTATTCTATTCTGGAATAAAAAGGGCGTCATTTATATTCCTAAATCTTGAAGACATCATATCAATTTGGGATGAGCATGGCTGATTTCACTTTAGTAAAGACTTGGTTCGGTATCTATTGAGATAAAAAAAAAATTGGCAAAATAAATGATAAATGCAAGCCAACATATGTTCCCAAAATTCGTGTTGTGTTTCAAATTGGTGGATATAAAAGATAATAGGCCTAAAAGGGAGGTTGAATCCTATCAGCACTTATTTGAAATTCAAATGTGTTGTTTATCAGCACTTATTTGCAAGTTGGATTGGAAAATCCGATTCCGAACCGATTTCGGTCCAATTTTTTCCAAAAAAATCGAACTTCGATAAATCCGATATCCGAAAATTCCAATAAATGCCGAACATTCCGAAATTCCGAAGTTCTCCGAATCCATTCCAAATCCGATTTTTCCAATTTTTTCCCAAAAAAATCTGAGTTTCTAATTATAATTGCATTATTTTTAGTTTAGGTCTTATATATGTTTCACTTATGATTTGTTAAGTTTTAGTACCCACATACAAATATTTATACATACTAAATATAGGCTTGACAAAAAAATATAACTTTAAGACTATATATATATTGGCAAATATGCTTGATTTAATATAACAAAAAGGTGCATATGTGTGCTTGTTATATCCAAATGTACTACGTACATATATGGTAAATGTAGATAGTATTATACTATTTTATTTTGTATTTATGTATGTATTTTTAAAAATTTTAAACTATCTTCAATTAAACTTTTAATTATATAATCGTTTTATACATGAAGCACCACATATAAGGTGTGTATATTAATTGGAGCTTAACAATTGTCTAGAGCAAGATTAACGTCTAACACTCTTTATACATGTTCATGACCCACTAGAATCTAAAACCAATGTGAGAGTCACTCGGCTATAACTTGAGCATCAATTGATGAATTTGAATCCATCTTTAGCATCGACTCAAAAAAATTTCATTCACATGAACAAAATATAAATATATAACATGTAGGACAAATTACTTTGATTAATAATCAATATACTATAATAGATTGTTGTATATACATATATACAATCAATATAATAGTTTCCAAGGATGATCAAAAAGAGGAGTCCTGTTGGATTAAAAACCATCTGCATTTTTTTTTTCAATCCTACGTCGAATTGAAGTGATGAAAAAAAGAAGAAAAAGGAAACATTTCTAAATTTGTAAAGCTCATTCTTTGATTTTCTTTCTATCTTAATTAAAGGTTTTCTTTGCATCTCAATACCAAAGAAGTAATGAATTTGTGCAGACCCGG
This sequence comes from Prunus fruticosa, assembly GCA_018703695.1. Lineage (NCBI taxonomy): Eukaryota > Viridiplantae > Streptophyta > Magnoliopsida > Rosales > Rosaceae > Prunus > Prunus fruticosa. The sequence goes on along the minus strand of CM031921.1, from coordinate 8,060,222 downwards.
AAAAATAAATGATAAAGAAAAAATCTGGATGGCGTGGGGTATTGCAACAGGGGAAGAGATCTCCAATGGAGAATATATATATCGGATAAATAATTTAGTGCAAACCCAGAAAAATAAAAATGCAAGAGAAGAAGCAGTAGAGATAAAGAATTGAAGAATAATTTCTTTTTTGGTTGGAGAAGTGTTTGTTTTTTTTTCCTAATGGGATCAGTACATATTGTTCCATATCTGAAGAGTTTTAAGTAAGAAAGAAAATGAAGGTTGGTATTCATGGATTAGAGAGGAAGAAACGGAAGAGAGAAGAGAAGTGATGGAGGAGTAACCAAGTAGAAATCAAGAAAAGAGTGGAGAGAGAAGTTGCAGTCCCATTTATGCTTGGAGTCCCACATCAACTGCAAGAATAAACTTCAGGTGTTTAATCCTTTATAAATATCTCAAGCATCTTATGCACAGACTTAAAGTCCAACCTACACGGCCTGAAAAGTTCCCCTTGGACTAGTTATGAAACTCTTAAGTTGGGCTTTTTTAGGAAAATAATCGTTGTCAATTTGCTGTAATAGAAATCAGCTGTGAGAGGAAGCAATTTGGCATTTGGTAAACTTTTTGTTAAAAGTGTTATTGGTATTGATTCCCACACATTCAAAAAATGATTGCCACATAATCATTAAATTCAGCGCCTCTTTGGAAACTGATTATTGCATAATCAGAAAATGAAAGCACCTCATTAGCTGCTTTTCCTTATAGCTTTCTCTCACAACAATTTTTAACAATAAGTGATTTTCTCGTAGTTTACCAACGGGCTGGGCTTCCCAAATTTTTTAAAAAATCACTTATCACCCCAAATAATCAATGTCAAACGGGTACTTAATAAAAGTTTAGTTGAGATTTTTTAAAAATGTCTAGTTTTGGCATTTAAATCTCTTAAATATTTTTTTTAATCAGTTAAGGGTGATTACAATACTTCGGAATCGGAATCTTCGAAAATTTCAAAATCTTTTTTTAATTGAAAATGGAATTCTATTTTGAATTCCGAAAGGTTTTGGATTGGAATCGGAATGGCTTTTTCCGATCCAAATCCGGCTGAAAAACAGCCCTAGGTGGTGGTGTAATTTCTCTCCAAGTCAGTCAAGACTACAATTCTTTTACAACTCCAATTCTTGGAAGTCCTAATTTGATGATGATTGATTCACCTAAAAAGATGAGCTTCACGCTTGGGTTTTTTTTGTCACGAAGACCACAGTTGTGAACAAATTTATGTTCATGGGTCAGTCAAAATATCAAGGGCCCGAAAATAGGATAGTGGGTTGTCTACCTATTAATTCTCAAAAGCCCAAAATATTTAATGGGTGATCCAAACAATTACCCATTAAATTTACAAGTCCCGAAACAGATTGTTGGGGTCTTTTTCCATTGGAAGGCTCGTCCAAGCCTGTTGATTCTTGGACCACCATAGAGTGGTGAATCAAGCCTTCGTTGCCCCTTTTTCTGAGTTATCAAGAACTAGGCTCAAAGCATCCCGAGGGTGAAGCAAGTCCCAGGGGAGTACTTTATTCTTCTTCCAGCGGCTGCATGTTTTGTGCTGATGTTGGAGACGGTGCATTAATGTTGCACAGGCTTGGTATGAGAGTTTGCTTTGGTGAATCAAGATGCTACTAGGCTTGGCATGAGAGGCTTGTGGAGTGGGAGCTAAGAGAAAATGAGCATAAAGAAAGGATTAAGGCTTTGGATTTTGGGTGTTTTCGGCAGCTAGACGAAGAGCTTGCGATGTCTGTGTTTTCTTACCAAAAAGGTAATTACTATGGTTTCAACTTAGCTTGAGAGGATGGGTGTTTCAGATTTGGGATGGAGCTTTTTGAGAGAGAGAGAGAGAGAGAGAGAGAGAGAGAGAGATAAAGGATGGGTGGCTTGAGTAGATTTCCAGCAGCTTGACGAATGCTTGGTCGTGCTTTTGCATGGTTGAAGATGACTTGATGATGTTGGACCGAGATTGTGTGAGTTTGGCATGAGAGCTTGTAGTGTGGGAGCTAAAGACCCGCAAGTTTAGCAAATGAGAATGCATGTGCTTGGCTTGGTGTGGATGGGCTTTAGTTTGGGTGTTGAGAACTTGTTGTTTGTGGCTATGGCTATGGTGATTTAAGAGTTTCAAGAGAAGGATGATGGAAGGAAAAGCTTGAGTCTTGAAGGCTATATTGTTTATAGCTTGGAAGGGTAAGGAGGAAGGAAAAGCTTGGAGTTATGCTTGGTGAGGCGTTATAGGGGAGATGGAGCATTTCAAGGCTAAGAAAGTAGAAGAAATGGTTGTGATAGTTGAGGAATGGTTGGGATGGCTGCTGAAATGCTTGTAGCAACCGAATGGAGGAAGGAAGGTGGTATGATGGTTGCTGCGATGCTTGAGCAACCAATAAATGTTGTTCTCTACTTGTGTCATGGCTTCTAATTTATAGAAGGCAAAGGCTTTCCTTTATTTCCAATGGGTAAAGGGAGGTGATGAAACCATTCTATTTCCAACATGTAAAAGGAAGTATTGGGACATTATTATTTTCATCAGGCAAAGCTAGGCATTGGAAAATGACTATTTCCTATGGGTAAAATAAGGCCTAGCAATGGGTCGTGTCGTGTCGGGTTCGTGTTGTGTGGAGATTTTAAACATGTCAAAAATGGTCAACCCGAACACGACCTGTTTAATAAACGGGTCAGACATCCTAAACCCGAACACGACCCGTTTATAAATGGGTTGACACGACCCAACCCATGTAACCCGTCACCTGTTCATTTTTTAATAACTAAATCAATAGCTTTAACAGTTTAATGAAACTTCCCCCAAAAACAACCAAAGTAAATAATTAAATACAAATACATATTCATCAGTTCAAGTTCAACTCCAAATTGAAAAGAAAAGTTCAAATCAAGTTACAAAAGTGAATAAATTACAACACAATGACTGTATTAGAGCCTTCCACGGAACTTGTAGCATTTATTTCCATCTTGCTAATATCCTCAGTCAATTCTTCCAAGTTGGGTGCTAAAGTACAATTTTCTACAAATCAAATCATAAGGATTAAGCTGATGTTGAAAACAAATAGATACAAGAAATAAGAATTAAAGTTTGAGCAAATATACCTTCGCCAAATATCCAGTCACGTGTACAAATTAGTGCCTCAACATTTTCAGGCTTAAGAGCACTACGATACTGATCAAGCACTCTACCACCAACACTAAATGCTGACTCAGATGCAACTGTAGATATTGGAATAGATAGTAAATCACGTGCCAAAATTGATAGTTCAGGATATCGAAATTGATTCGCTTTCCAGAAATCAAGAACATTCAACTTTGTCTTCCTGTCAACTTTGGGCTCATCCAAATACAATTGTAACTGAGTCTTTTGGGCAGAAGTGGTAAACTTCTCACTTTCAAAGTTATCAAATTCCTAAAAATAGAACATTAATATGAGCACAAACAGTCAAATGTACATTAAACTTTTATGCATTCCTATAAAAATAAATAGTTATTTACCTTCATAACATCCAAGCATTCTTTAGAAACCATGTCATCAACATGAGAACGAGCACCACTTGAGACACTTGAAGTACCAGAAACAGATTCAGAAGTAGAATATATCTGAACGTATAAATCAAAAGAGAGAAAACAACATATCACGAACTTTAGTCATTTCTTCGGAGTTGTAACCATACAACCTTTTATAACAAAATTCCACAAACTGAATTTTGTACCTAGGATCCAATATTACAGCAATGGCAAGGATCAAACTATACTCTTTCCAATACTTATCGAACTTTTCCATCATTTGAATTGCCATAGATTTCATGAAACTATCTGAATCAACCTTTGCCTTTCTCAAGGTATCCTCTACCACAAAAACTTGAGGAAAATACAGATTTGTTGTAGGGTATTTAGTTCCAGAAAACAAACAAGTCACATCATAAAACACCTTAAGAAACTTGCTAAGTTTCTCCAATTTTCCCCACTCATCTTGAGAAAGAGAATGTTTGTAATTAGAATCACTCAACTGTAAATGCAGAAATGCACATTGATAAAAAAGGGCATTATCAATCATAAGAAATGTGGAGTTCCATCTAGTGGGTACATCTTGACGCAATCCCCTCTTACATTCAAAAGAAACTTGTGCAGCACAATCTAGGAATTTCTGTTTCCTCGCTTGTGAACCTCTAACATACTTAATGCTTTCTCTAATTTTCCCCACAGAATCATCAATGTGTTTCAACCCATCTTGCACTATTAAGTTCAAAATGTGGGCACAACATCGTACATGAAAAAACTTTCCTTTCATTAATAGTAGATCATTTAAATTAAGTTGCCCCTTCAACAACTCAACAAAAGTATCATTTGAAGATGCATTGTCTAAAGTCATTAAAAAAAGTTTCTTTTCCACCCCCCAATTAGTCAACAACCTATAGATTTTCTCACACAATGCAACACCAGGTATGAGGAGGAGGCATAAAACTAAAATTCAATATTCTTTTTTGCAATTTCCAATTAGCATCAATAAAATGGACAGTGAGACAAAGATAACCATCTGTGGTTATAGAAGTCCACAAATCAGAGATCAAACACACTCTTCCACGAACTGAAAAATTTCCTTAAGCTTAGCTTTTTCTCTATTATAAAGACTCAACACATCAGCCTTTGCAGTATTACGAGATACCAGTTTAATATCAGCACAAACATAATTAAACAGTTTCCTAATTCCCGCATACTCAACAAATTGAAAGGATAGGTCATGCATGATAATTGCCATCACTAATAATTCACGAAACTTGAAAGGATCGAACTTGGAAGACCTTGTTATGATAGCCCCATCAGATTTAGATAATAATAACTGGCCTAAATCACGGGTATCAGTTTTCACACAAGAATCAATATGACGCTTCAAATTTCCAGGACCATATCTACTATCACACAAATATTTTTGACCACATTTCATACACTTTGCTCTCTGCTCATTATTTTCATCTATAGGCAGAATTTCAAATTGAGTCCATACCGCTGATGTAAGTTTTCTACGCCGCTTACTAGTCTGAGTTGCATTATTGTTGTTTGATGGATCTGAATCAACCACATTGTTTCTAACTTCTACAACTCCACCTTCAGCACTTTTGGATACACCTTCAAAAGGATCCATTCCACCTACAAGAAACATAATAATTTTATATAAAATAAATAAATCAAGCAGAATATGTGCAAAACAAAACAGCAACTTGCGACATTAATGGATGCCCAACAACAGCAAAAAAGTCCACTACCATAAATAAATTAGAAATAGCACAACAACAAAACAAAACTATTAATCTTGATGTTATTGTCTGCCAACAACAAAACAACATTACCAAAACAACAACAAAACAAAAAGTAGTTCAGAAAACCACCAATGATTCACAACCCAAACAATCAGAAACCAATAGAATAAACTAAAATTGGAAAATGAAATCCGTCAAATGCAAACTAAGGCACAGGAAAAAGAACCAACCTTCGAGAGAGAGAGTCGAGCGTAGACGGAGTAAGACCAAAGAAGAGGGAGTAAAGATGAGGCTTGGATCGGACTTGGAGAGGAGAGAATTGGTTTGGTGAGCAGATTGAGGGCTAGGTGGCTGTGTGAGTAAGTAAGTATTTGAGTGTATGAGTGAGAGGCTAGGGTTATGAAGTTAACTTATGAGTGAATGTTTATATTATATATATATATATATATGCGTGTTTTTTTTAAGGGTTTGTAAACGGGTTAATGGGTCTGATGCGGGTTGACACGACCCGTGACACGACCCGTTTATTAAACGGGTCAGAACGGGTTGACTGGAAAACTGACCTGTTTTTTTATCGTGCGGGTTGAACTCGCTAATTTCTCGTGCGGGTTTCGAGTCGTGTAACGGGTTCGAGTCGGAAATTGCCACCCCTAGGTAATATGGAGTGCTTGAAGGATATCTCATTTGCTCACCCACATTGGAGAACTCCAAGAAATGGGCTTCGACTTTGGTGCTCCAAATTAGCTAGCTCAAAGTCTCCATTATCCAAAAGCTTCCATGGGCCTTGGACTTTGGTCCCGTAAACCACATGACTTAGGTTCATGTGAGCTTGGTAGGTGATTGACATATGAAAAATGTATTATTGGCTTGGCATGGCATGCACATTATTTCTGTAACATCCCACATTGACCAACGGAGAGGGGGTGATGTGCCTTATATGTACATGCCCACCTCCATCTAGCATGAGGTCTTTTGGGAGCTCACTGGCTTCGAATTCCATGGGAACTCCGAAGTTAAGTGAGTTTGGGATAAAGCAATCCCAAGATGGGTGACCCACTAGGAAGTTGTTCATGAGTTCCCAGAAATAGAACCGTGAGGGGGGGGGGCCCAAAGCGGACGATATCGTGCTACGGGAGAGCCGATCCTGGATGTGACAGAATAGTATCAGAGCCACTCTGCCGTGTGGTGCGAGTGTGCCGACGAGTACGTCGGGCCCCTAAAAGGGATGGATTGTAACATCCCACATCGACCAACGGAGAGGAGGTGATGTGCTTTATATGTACATGCCCAACGTCCTCGTGGAGCCTTAGGAAACACCTTGGCTTCCTTCACCAACAAAACCAATAGTTGCTTACAGATAAATATTTAGGCTTTGCATGAGAAGCTTGTGGCATGGGAGCTGAGCATTCATGAGTTTAGCATGAGAGGCTTGGGTTTCCTATGAGAAACAGAGGCTCGAAGTAAAGGGAAGATGGAATTTTGAGAGGATTTGTTGAGGGAAGAGAGGAAAGAATGAAGGAAGAAGAATGGGTGGCTTGAGCACGTTTTCGGCAACTTGACGAAAGCTTCGTTAGGCTCTTGAGTGGCTTGACAAAAGAGAAAAAGGGAAGCAATGGAAGAACATGGCTTGAAATCGAAAGGTTGCAGAGGTGAGAGGTGATGCTTGCTCTCTTTGGATGTGTTTATGGGAAAGAAGAGGAAGAAGATGGAAGCATGGGTGGCTTTAGCAGATTTCCAGTAGCTTGATGAAAGCTTCGCCAGGCTCTAGAATGGCTTGCCAAAAGAGAAAATGGGAAGATATGGACGAATATGGCTCGCAATTGAGGGGTTCCAGGGATGAAAGGTGATGCTTGCTCTCTCTGGATGTGTTTATGGGAAAGAGAGGAAGAAGATGGAAGCATAGAGCATGAAATTAAAGCTTCCAGCATAGAGTGAGAATGCTTGCTTGCTCTGGAAGAGTTATGGGAGGGAGAGGAAGAAGATGGAAAAATAGAGCATGAAATTGAAGGGTTCCAGAGGGGATGCTTGCCTTCAATGAGTTATTTTGCTGGGTAGAAGGTGCCTCCTTTTATAGGTGCTAGAAGCTACTTCTTCCCAAGAAACCCTAATTGGTTCTCTCCAATTTTGCCAAGTCTTCTCCTCCCTTTCTATTCTCTTCCTTCTATTCAACCTCTTTCTATGAAATCTCCCCCAATCCAAATACAAAGAGACAAGATTTTTGGGAGCTCTAGAGTCTTCCCGTAGCTGTCCCTCCGACCATCTCCTGTTTTGGGCTACCCTTTCTCCTTCTTTTCTCCTTCATTTTATTACAAGAGTTGGTGAGAGAAATGAGTGGGTAATTGCGCTGGTTTGAAAGGCGTTTTGCTCAAGTATCCTTTGGTTTTTTTTGGATGGCTTGTGTTGGGATTTGTCTTTGGCCATGTGCTGGAGATTCCCATCAGCCTGTGCAAGTCTCTATCCATTGGTTTTCTGTCGTGGTTTTGTCTCTAGCCATGTGCTAGAGACTTTCAAATTTTTCTAAGTCACTTGGGCCATTCCCTAGCAGTAGGGGTGGGCATCTAAAACCGAAATACCGAAACCGTACCCTAACCGAACCGCACCATACCAATTTCATATCGTTTCATTTGGGATGAGGAGATATTCGGTACCATACCGTACCATACCAATATAGTATGGTATGGTAGCGGTATCAAGTATTTGGTACCGGTCAATACCGTACCATACCAAATAGTACTAAAATATAATTTATTTATTTTCATTCTATCACTTGCCTCTCAAACGCCAAAGCCAAACCCTCACTCTCCTCCATAATTTTAACTATTTTGGTTTGTAAGTCATAAGGCATGAGTTTTAACCATTTGGATTTGATGAATCTATTGATGGATAAATATTGATTTGGTTGATTTGGATATTGAATATGTTGATTAGGATTTGGATATTGAATATGTTGATGGATATTGAATATGTTGAATATTTGAATTTGTAACTTAGGCATTGTTCGGTTCATTTTTACACATGATTTTTCATGTTATTCACCTTTTATTTTGAGTTAGTTCTTGACATTTTATAGCTTTTTACTTCCTTTTTGTGTTTTCTTAGATTTTACCTTGGTTAGATTGAAAATGAGCTAAAAGTGCATTATTTGTTATAAATTCTGTTTTTGTTCATTTTCGTAGGTCAACTACTTGGCCTTGGATCAGCATGCTCCGGTGCTCGGATGAGGTCATGATCTTCATGAGACTTGTTCCAATGGATGTTAACTACAACATATCCAAATTTGAGCTCCATTGGACAAGTATTGCCCATCCAACCAATCCAGCATGTTACCACAGCTCTGGAAATCCGAATTTGGCCAGCTTTTACCTCCTTTGTGTCATCTTGATTTTCTTGTTACCATAACTCTTGGTAACAAGAAGTTACCTTAGCTTTGAGATATTTTCTGAAGCAATTGGCATCTTATTGAGGACAAGGCTTCATCATTTGCAAGGGGACAAGAAGACAATTGGTGAAGACTTTACAATACAATACTAAAAAGAAAAGCTGGAAAGGAGGAGAGAGGGAAGGAAAGTCAAGGGAAATCTGAAGTGGGAGAGGTTTTGATCGGGAGAGATAAGGCATTCTATCATTCCAGAGATTGAGAGCAAATTTTAGAGAGTTTGGAGCTTGGAGAAAGCCAAGGTGCAGCCAAGAAAAGTGGAGAAGAAGACTTCCACCATTGATGATCTTGAAGCTTTCATCATTTTCTGAAAATCTGTAAACTCTTTCTAATTTCATTTTGAGTTTGTATTTGAAATAAGTATGAGCAACTAAACTCCATAGCTAGGGCTTAGGTTGAAGCCCTAAACATGATTACCTTATTGTTTTGATACTTGAGTGTATGAATTTCTGGATATTGTTGATGAATTCCAATTCACCAAATTAATCTATCCTTGATGTGTGTTCTTCTTTGATTGATCATCTTTGAAAGCATGCTTCTTGAGATTGTTGGGGTTATGTGTATCTTCATGTTATCCTAAGCAATAAATGGATGAAGTAAGAATCATCCATGTGAATTGGTTTCTTGAATACCTAATGTAAACACCATGCTATTAGGATTCTTGTGATGTTCATATTCTCTTTGAACTTAATGGGTTTTTCTTGTAATTGAATCAAAGTACTAAGCACACCTAGATTCGATTATAGGGAAGGCACAAGTATTGTAGCACTCGTACTGCACTTTACGTATATTAGAGAGAATCAATGCATCTTGAGTCACTCGTACTGGTCTTGATTGAGAACATCTTCATCAACACGTTTAGAGTTCATCATTTGAGTATTCATGAACATAGGTAGAATTGTTTATGGTGGATTCCGAAACCCTAGTGTTTGTTACATTTTAATTTCACATCTTGATAATTCATCTCTGCCATTCTCATTTAAATTCGAAGTCCATTTACTTACATGCAATAGAAATAGATCACTTGAACCAAATCAAACCCCCCCCCCCCAAAAAAAATGTGTGTGTGAGTTGCATGTTCGACACGTTATGTGTCTTTGTTACTGAATGTTATTTGTTTCCGTAATTGTTTTGGACTTTTGGTCCACATTGTGTTCTTGCATTTTCTGTGCTGAATCCAACCGTATAAAGAACGTGAATTTTGGACGTACAGTTGGAAAGTTATAGGTCGAAAACTGAAACAGAGGTCGGGATTGAAAAAAAGAGAAAAAACGATTCTGTGAAAAAGCGACCGGTCGCTCATCACAAATTTCACAATTTTTGATTATGTGCAAAAACGACCGGTCGTCACTGTTCACTGTTCACGACACTGTTCACTGTTCACAGAACTGTTCACAAGTGATAAAGTGGTGATAAAATGGCGATAGAAAATGCTGTTTATGTTTTTATTTAGTTTTCTTGTGTTGTTTCATTTCTTTTACACTTCTTTACTCATTTTTAGTTTTCATTTTGCATTTGTGCTTTTGTGGTGTGTCAATTAAGTGTTCTTTACGTACTCAAATTAGAACTTATAGGAAGCCGACAAGTTCTTCGTGGATTGAACCCGTACTTACATAATCTATACTTCATTAGATTCGTGCACTTGCGGGTATTTTTTATTGGTTGTTTGCACATTACTTTGTGTCCTCTTAGGAATGCAACAATTTTTGGCGCCGTTGCCGGGGAACTGGCACGGCTGCTTATCTGTTTTGTTTGAGTATGTTTAGAGTACTTAGTTTTATTTTTGTTTATTGATTGTTGTTTCATTTTATCTTGATTTGTTTTTGTTTCTTTTTCTTGTAGGAACATCCAAGGAGTCACCTCCACCATCACCAATGGCAGCCGCAACTGAAATTGTAGAACTTACTATGCAAGAATACTCCAATAAATTTGGGATGGAGGAAGCAAATTCATTTGGCTCATTTCAGAATGAATTGACTATGAATTAATATTTCCATCAAACATACAATCCAGAGTAGAGAAATCATTCGAACTTCTGGTGGACCGAACAATCCAAATTTTCAACAAGGGCCATATCAACCATATCAAGGTCAACATAATACTTGTCCACCTCATGGTCAACCTCAACATCACACTACACCACAATCTCACCAACAACCTCAAGGACCGACTTTGGAAGAACTTGTTGCTTCAATGGCTAGAAACACAGATAGTTTCATCAGTGAGATAAAAAGCTACATTCAAGGGAATGACACCCACATGCAGAAGAGAGATAATGCCATAGCCAATCTAGAAAATCAAGTGGAGCAAATTGCTACAGCTTTGAGTCAAAGGGAAGTTGGGATGATGCCTAGCCAAACAGTGATACCAACCGGGCATGAGCATGTTCAAGAAATTATCTTGAGTCCTGGTAAGGTAATTTGTGAGGTTGATAATTCTGAAAATCTGATTCAAAATGATGATAAGATGCAGGTTGAACAAGTGACTGAGCCTAAGGAAAAGGATGAAATCAACATGAAGGAAAATAAACAAGCAGCATCCTCACCTGAGTGGATCCCAAAGCATGAAATTGCAAGAAAGGAGAAGGTATGTCGTGAACCTCCTGAAGAAGATATCTTACATGCTCCTTTTCCTCACAGGTTGATAAGTTCTAGAAAAATTCAACATGCCAAGGACATATTGGAAATCTCCAAAAAAGTGCAAATCAACATTCCTTTCTTGGATGCAAACAAACTCAAGGAATACGAAACTGTTGCATTAACGGAAGATGTTTCTGCTGTTTTGCAAAAGAAGCTTCCTCCCAATTTACAAGATCCAGGAAGTTTCATAATTCCTTGTATAATTGGTGATAAATTGTTTGAAAAACCTTTAATTGATTTAGGTGCTTCAATTAATCTAATGTCTTATTCTATTTTTGAAGTACTAGAGGAAGACAAGCTGAACATCCATGTTCCAAGTACCAATCATATGTTCAATGTCATTCCTTCTACTCAAATGAGAAGGCCACACAATCCTAAATATGTGCCTCATCCATCTAATCCACGTATTGAAGAGCGCTTAAAATTGCTTTTGAAATCTACTCATGTGGTTAAAAAGAAAAGAATACGAAAGGGATTGATTAGATGGCAAAGAGATTTGAAGAAACTTCAAGTTCGGCATAAGGAGGCGATTGAGCCAAAACCCCCCAAGTGACCATAGTATGTTGGAAGTCCGGCAAAAGACTTTAAACTTAGCGCTTCTTGGGAGGCAACCCAAGGTGAATAGAAGAGTTTGATGTCGTCCTAATCGCTTCAAAGTGGAGTTTCTCTAGACTCAAACTTTCTTTTATTTTGTTTTATTTATTTTATTTTATTTTATTTTTGAGTTAGGGTTACAATTTTCCAACCAAGGTAATTTCGAATTTCTTGTTGTTTCTTTTTTTTTCTTACTTTTGCTTTCCTTTACTTGTTTGTGTTTCTATTTTGTTGTTAAGTTTGGGAAGTAGATTGCTTCATGATTCCACACTTTGAAATTTTGGCTCAAATGCTTATTTCATTCCATAACATGTGATTCCAAACACAAACTTGAAAAAAAAAAAAAACAACAACAACAACCATAAATTTCTGAATCACTTGTTTCTTTTGCATTTTGAGCTAGCTGAGACTTCTGATAATTGCCTATGTCTGCTCGCACTTGTAGAATCTGCAGTAGCTCTACATGGCCCTCAACTTTCCTCTCCAGTGTTTCCACCTGCGGTTCGCACACGTGGAGCCGCTTCTGGAGGTCCGCCACCTGAGCTTTCAGGGCCGCCACCTCCTCAGTCGATGCTCTGCACTCTCGTGTTCTCGCAGTTAGGCGCATGCCTAAATTTGTGGCCGAGACCGCGTTGAGCACGGTCAAATTGTGGGACTCGTCCACTGCCATCCTGCGAGATCTCTGCGCCACATGCAGATGACCTGCAGCTGTAGTCCTCCTGCAGTCATGCCTTCCGGGCAATCCTGCACTCCATGGCACCACCTCAGAGAAATTTGAGGCCGAACCATGATGGTACGAGGAGTTTGGGAAGATAGGGGTTGGAGGAGCCCTTATCTGTGAATTTGGTGGTGCTAGCGACAGCTCAAGGTTGATATCATCAAGGTGAGTGCATGAGGATGCCATTGTTTTGTTTTTGGATGTTTTTGATGGTTTTCCTTGAGTTTGCAGAAAGAATTGCAGGGTACTCTTCCGCTTGCAGAGGCGTGGTTTAAATAGACGTCGCTGATGAGAGATTTATGGTCCAGCTGTTTACCATTTTTCTCTCGATACCTACGCTTCACGAGGATTTTGCGGTCGCATGCATTTAGAAGGGAGCATTTCTACTTTCACTTTAATTTTCTTTTTACCTCCGTGTTTTTCTGGTGTTTCTTGTTTTTGCCCGTTACTTTCTTCTTCTTCTTTGGGTGCTTTGTGTTTTGTTTTATTTTATTTTAAATTTGGGAAGTGTGTTTTCCCTTTCGGCTGTCGTCTTTGTTTTGTTTCGGAAGTGTCCTACTTTTTCTTTTGCAACTTCATTTCTTTTATTTCTGAAAAAAATAAAAATAAAAATAAAAATAAAAATAAAAATAAAAATACACGGAAAGGGCAACACAAACAGGCACACCAATAATACAATAGAATCATTTTTTCACAGTGCTCTATGTCTCGACCATAGGACCTTTGAGTTTAGCCCTATGGCTATCCTCTTCCTGGGCTTCAGGTGCGGTCTCTTGGGGCTCATCACTCGAGCTCCCAAAGATGGCACTCTTAGCTTGAGCATAACCACTCTCACGATCTGTTTTCTTGCGCTTACCCGGTCGGTCTAAGTCCTCCAGCTGCTTTCTCATGTCATGGGCGTAAACACTTACCATCTTCGAGAGATTTTTGTTCTCTTCCCGCAACGCCTCCAGCTGGTGTCGATTCACCTCTATTATCCTTGCCCTTTCCCTTTTTAAACTTTTAATAATACTCTGGCACTCTTCGACCACACTTCGCTCTGCCGCCAACTGACCTCTTAGCACCTCCACCTCATGGGACTTCGCAATTAGGCGATGACCCACGCTTGCAGTTGTTGCGGTGCTTTGCACGCTTAGTGCCAGAGCATCGCTCACGACCCGGTTGTCATCCCTTTCTCCCAGCACCCGTATATCCTTGGGAGTCACTAGATTTCTAGCAACTCCAAGGGCAACATCGTTGTCCAGCAGGATCGAGTCATTCACTGTCACGTGCTCCCGTGTAGAGGCAAAGTAGGGCATCCACACTGGTGCCACTGCTTGGCCTCGACTCTGAGTCGGTGGAGCTAGGTTGAGATCCAACGAGAATGGGTAGGAAGAAGCCATTTGAACTTTCTTTTCTTTTGTCTTTCTTTTCTCTTTGGTGTGTTTCTGAGTCTTTGTGTTTTTCCCCCTATTTCTCTTCCTCTTTTATAGACTTAGTCTGCGTAACCCTAGCCACTGCGCTTCTGCGTTTTGCGCGGCCCTTACGGCCTATGCCCTTAGGTCAGCTCACCCGTTCACTAACCCCTTTAATTGCATTTCTGCCTTTCTTCGTTTTCAAGAAACAAAAGTCGTCACACATTCCTACGAAGCCAATAATTCTGGCTTGGGAAGGTGAGAGGGACCTCTGCACGAGACACGTCCCTCGCTTTAGTTCCCGTGACTCACAGGAGCCGAGACATCAGGGCCCACCTTTTTTCTATTTTTCTGAGTTATCGCTCTTTGTGCTTCTGACTTCGTTTCTTTGTTTTATTTACTTTCTTCGTTTTTGAGCTTTCGTTTGGCTTGAGCTTTCATTTTCGTTTGTGCGTTTCTTTGGGTTTAATTTATGCGTGCGTAGGACTATTGTTAGGGCTTACTGTTTTGTTTTGTTTACTGTTATTTTGTTTTGTTTTGTTTTACAACCGTGTTCTCGTTGTTGTTCTTGTTTTCACTTGCTTTATTCCCTTTATTTCTTGTTCTAACATTGTTTACGCCTAAATTCTTTAACATTGAGGACAATGTTTATTTCTAGGTTTGGGAAGTGTTAGCAAGTCTTTTTCGTTTCACTTAAATTCTTGCTTTCTTTTATTTTGTTTTCTTTTTCAGTTTTGAGTCTTTTTGTTTTCAAGTCACTTTCCGGACATATATGATGAGATTGTGATGAATGTTTGCATGACTTGATTGAAAATGCTATAAATAAAAAAATTTGTTATTCACTAAATGGCATCGTTCTAGCATGACATGTTTGAAACCCTCTATGCACTTGCCATTTGTTTCATAATTCTCCAGTTGAGGGACTTGCATGATCCAAAGAATTGTTTCAAGCATGAATTAGACTTGTATAACCATAAATAATGTGAGCTTTGAGCCTTTTGCTTCAATTCATGAGTGTTATACACGTATTCTTTCTTTCTTGTCATCCGAGTTGTTATTTGATCTCATTATTCATTGATTTGGTTGAGCACTTAAAAGACATTCATTTTTGTGCAATTTGATTACATGACATTTGAGAAATGATATTAAGGCCCTCTTTGGACCGTTTGTGCCTTTCAAGCTAACCCTATGCATGCTTAAGCATAATTTTCCATTGTTAACCACCTTGAGCCTATATGTATGCCTTTTCTTTCAAGTAACCAATTATAACTTCTAGCCTTAGCCTGAGAAACAAGAATTTACCTTTCTAAGGAACTCATGAGCTTTAATTTAGATGTGTTTTTCATGCTAAGTTTGGGAAGTTTGTTATTACAAAAAAAAAAAAAAAAGGTGAAAGAAAAGAGAAATGTTGTGGTTAATTGGCAATGAATTCAATTCCATGTTTCTTGGTTGGCCAAATAAAATAAAACTATATATAAAAATTTGTAATTCTCAAGCGTGATGTTGCAAAGTCTTTTAGTCAACGATTATATGCTCTTACATTGTGAGTTCCTTGGACTTTGTTGTATCGATTTTCCTTCATTTCTCACTCACCTTACACCCTTAGCCCCATTACAACCTATAATAAAGACCTAAATTGATCCTAAATGTCATGTGGTTGATTTGCACACATTTTTCGGCTTTTAAGTGTTTGGCATCCTTCTTGAGATCATAGTTATGCATGTTCTTCATCCTTCCATGTCGAGTTAAGTCCCGTATGGTTTAACTCTATTCTCATATTTACTATTGAGTGTTGCATTGTACCCCTCTTCCGAGTGATTCATTTGTGAGAGGACAACTTTGGTGAGATTTGAAGTTACATTTGTGCTTGGAATGATTTTTGAAGTTGTGTGAAAACTGAAATTGGAGAATGAGTTCCATTTGGCCATCACACTACTACACTTGAGCATGTTGTGTTATGAATTTTGCCGCCTTGTGAATAATGTGTAAACTGAGTTTTTCTTGTGAAAACCTTTGACTCATTTGCATGAGTCACTCTCTCTTTGGAAGGTGTTCGGAAAGTTTTGTTTCGAGTCTTGTTTTAGTTTCTGTTTTGCTCGAGGACTAGCAAAAGATAAGTTTGGGAAGTTTGTTCGGTTCATTTTTACACATGATTTTTCATGTTATTCACCTTTTATTTTGAGTTAGTTCTTGACATTTTATAGCTTTTTACTTCCTTTTTATGTTTTCTTAGATTTTACCTTGGTTAGATTGAAAATGAGCTAAAAGTGCATTATTTGTTATAAATTCTGTTTTTGTTCATTTTCGTAGGTCAACTACTTGGCCTTGGATCAGCATGCTCCGGTGCTCGGATGAGGTCATGATCTTCATGAGACTTGTTCCAATGGATGTTAACTACAACATATCCAAATTTGAGCTCCATTGGACAAGTATTGCCCATCCAACCAATCCAGCATGTTACCACAGCTCTGGAAATCCGAATTTGGCCAGCTTTTACCTCCTTTGTGTCATCTTGATTTTCTTGTTACCATAACTCTTGGTAACAAGAAGTTACCTTAGCTTTGAGATATTTTCTGAAGCAATTGGCATCTTATTGAGGACAAGGCTTCATCATTTGCATGGGGACAAGAAGACAATTGATGAAGACTTTACAATACAATACTAAAAAGAAAAGCTGGAAAGGAGGAGAGAGGGAAGGAAAGTCAAGGGAAATCTGAAGTGGGAGAGGTTTTGATCGGGAGAGATAAGGCATTCTATCATTCCAGAGATTGAGAGCAAATTTTAGAGAGTTTGGAGCTTGGAGAAAGCCAAGGTGCAGCCAAGAAAAGTGGAGAAGAAGACTTCCACCATTGATGATCTTGAAGCTTTCATCATTTTCTGAAAATCTGTAAACTCTTTCTAATTTCATTTTGAGTTTGTATTTGAAATAAGTATGAGCAACTAAACTCCATAGCTAGGGCTTAGGTTGAAGCCCTAAACATGATTACCTTATTGTTTTGATACTTGAGTGTATGAATTTCTGGATATTGTTGATGAATTCCAATTCACCAAATTAATCTATCCTTGATGTGTGTTCTTCTTTGATTGATCATCTTTGAAAGCATGCTTCTTGAGATTGTTGGGGTTATGTGTATCTTCATGTTATCCTAAGCAATAAATGGATGAAGTAAGAATCATCCATGTGAATTGGTTTCTTGAATACCTAATGTAAACACCATGCTATTAGGATTCTTGTGATGTTCATATTCTCTTTGAACTTAATGGGTTTTTCTTGTAATTGAATCAAAGTACTAAGCACACCTAGATTCGATTATAGGGAAGGCACAAGTATTGTAGCACTCGTACTGCACTTTACGTATATTAGAGAGAATCAATGCACCTTGAGTCACTCGTACTGGTCTTGATTGAGAACATCTTCATCAACACGTTTAGAGTTCATCATTTGAGTATTCATGAACATAGGTAGAATTGTTTATGGTGGATTCCGAAACCCTAGTGTTTGTTACATTTTAATTTCACATCTTGATAATTCATCTCTGCCATTCTCATTTAAATTCGAAGTCCATTTACTTACATGCAATAGAAATAGATCACTTGAACCAAATCAAACCCCCCCCCCCCCCCCAAAAAAATGTGTGTGTGAGTTGCATGTTCGACACGTTATGTGTCTTTGTTACTGAATGTTATTTGTTTCCGTAATTGTTTTGGACTTTTGGTCCACACTGTGTTCTTGCATTTTCTGTGCTGAATCCAACCGTATAAAGAACATGAATTTTGGACGTACAGTTGGAAAGTTATAGGTCGAAAAACTGAACAGAGGTCGGGATTGAAAAAAAGAGAAAAACGATTCTGTGAAAAAGCGACCGGTCGCACTGTTTCTAACGACCGGTCGCTCATCACAAATTTCACAATTTTTGATTATGTGCAAAAACGACCGGTCGTCACTGCTCACTGTTCACGACACTGTTCACTGTTCAGAACTGTTCACAAGTGATAAAGTGGTGATAAAATGGCGATAGAAAATGCTGTTTGTGTTTTTGTTTAGTTTTCTTGTGTTGTTTCATTTCTTTTACACTTCTTTACTCATTTTTAGTTTTCATTTTGCATTTGTGCTTTTGTGGTGTGTCAATTAAGTGTTCTTTACGTACTCAAATTAGAACTTATAGGAAGCCGACAAGTTCTTCGTGGGATCGAACCCGTACTTACATAATCTATACTTCATTAGATTCGTGCACTTGCGGGTATTTTTAATTGGTTGTTTGCACATTACTTTGTGTCCTCTTAGGAATGCAACAGGCATCACTTATTTTGGTGAATGAATATGTTGAATATTGAATTGGTTCATTTTTTAGTTGTGTAATTTTGGTACCGAAATGGTACCAAACCCAACCAGATACCGATTTGGCACGGTAATAATACGGTACCAATTTTGACAAACGATAATCCCATACTGTTGTGTAGATTTGGCACGCTGTCAGGCAATTGTCCTTGTCCGTTGGACTACAAACACAAATTGTCAATTAACGTCACTAACTTTAAAACATGAAACTGTCTAGTTATATACAAAAAATAAAAATAATAAAAAGTAAGAAAACCAAATAGAATCAAACAATGTTACCGATCCCGGCAACGGCGCCAAAAACTTGTTGTGTAGATTTCAGCTGCACCAAAATGGATTCAGCTGCATCCTCAACTTGTGATACTCGCAAGTGCACGAGCCGTTCGGTAGTATAGCATATGTAAGTGCGAGGTCGATTCCACAGGGATTGGTGATTGAATGATCCAATTCAATTTTCCTACACAAAACAAAAATGAAAACAAAAGAAACAAAACAAGAAGAAAGAATGTACATTACAAGAAAAATAAATTACAACTAAGAAAACATTAAAGAAACTAAGAGAACTTTGAGAAAGAGAGGAAGTGTTTGAGAACTTTGAGGAGGGAGAAGAAAGTGTTTGTGAAGTATTTTGAGAGCATGGAGACTTTTGGAAGAAAATGTGTTTGAAAGCTTTGAGGAGGAAGAAGAAAGTGTTTGGGAAATTTGGAGAATGTTTATGAACTTGGAGAATTTTAGAACTTAGGGAAGAGAGAGAAGGGTGTTGTGAAGTGTTTGAGACATGGAGACTTTTAGAGAAGAAAGTACAGAGATGTTTGAGAACTTTGTGGATTTTGGAAGAACATGTGTTTGAAAGCTTTAGAGAATTTGATGAAGGAAATGGGAGAAGTGTTTGGGAAGTGTTTGGGAAGTGTTTGGAGAAGAGAGTGTTTCAAGAATTTAGAAGAAGAGAAAGGAAAAGTGTTTGAGATTTAGTACAAAGAAAATTTAGTAGAATGATCTTATTACAACAATTGAGAACTATAAAGGGAAACTAAGAGAATTTGAGGGAGAGAAGGGAAGGGAGCTCTAGAGAAGTGTTTGAGAGCTCCCCCCTTGGGGTGTGATTACAAGCTTAGAGAACTTCCCTATTTATAGGCCTAGGGGAAGTGAAAATCTGAATTATACAATAGGTTTACCTACCACACTCACTTCACCAACTTACAACACTTAATTCACCTAACACACTATTACATTTGAAAACAATTCCTCTTGTCTTTAGGCTTAGTGTTGCAACTCCCACTTCATCATCTTTTGGCTCATTTGGCTGCTGCAAAATTCCACTCAAATATAGGTATTGAATATGCTTCACCAAACTTTCCCACAATCAACAACACTTCATCATGCATATGTCATGCATGACAATGCATTGCAGCCAGCTTGTGGGCTCGTTTTGGGCTTGTGGCTCCATCCTGAAAAATCTGGAAAAATATGGATCTTGAAGCTCTTTGTCTTATCTTTCCAAGAATATGCAGCCCAACTCAAGGAAAAATCGGAAAGGCCTTCAAATGTGATTTTTGGCCCAGTAACGCAGATGCTGCCGAATTTGACCTTAAGTTGCCAAAACATGTATAACTTTCTCTAGAAGACTCGGAATCATGAACCGTAAAATTCTACAGAAACTAGACTTCCGTATCTTTCGAATGATGTATGGCTCATTATCTGGTTCTTCTTGAGCAAGTACAGTCCAATCCGTGAAGTTGACTGATCTGCAGACACCGTTTTGAGCTAATTTGTCTCCAAAATGCAATTAGTGAGTCTCAAGCTTATTACACTGAAACAAATACAAAACTTATTAAAAGCACAAGTTTAACTCAAAAACATAACTAAATCATAAGTTAGAAGGGTACAAAATAATATGTAAATATGCACTGATCACATACCGTACCCTACCGATTTAAATTTCCAGGATCGGTATTTGGATTACGGGCTCAATACCGTACCATACCGTGCCCACCCCTACCTAGTAGGGACGAATCCAGGATTTCAAAATACACTGGGCTGGATTTCCCTTATAAACAAACTCGACGGTACGAGTGAATTTCATTGATAACAAAAATTATACACTTAGTCAGGGGGGACATATTGAGCCTTACCCTCAAAATGCATCTAATACATAAGATATAAACTAATAAAAAAAGACAATAATAAATAAATATGCAATGCAAATACATAATACAACTATTTGAGTTGCACCCTTCTAGGCTTCAAAGAGTTGAAATCACTAATTATTGATTCGTTAGCGATACTATCAGCAAATTCTTTTTCAATGTGAAGTATCATACAATCAGCAAGAAACTCAACCTCTCTCTTGTTCCAAAGTCGATTTTTGATAAGTCTCATAGAAGAAAATGCACATTCTGTTGTTGCTGTAGAAACTGGAAGAGTTAACACCAAACGAATCAATCTATCAATCAAGTGGTAGGTGTGTGTTAACCCTGCTTCAAGTAAGCACTTAAGTAATTCAGGAATAGAATCAAGATTCTTGAAGGTTGGAAGACAATCCATATCAGTCTTATAAAATCCCAACTGTTGATGTAAAGCTTGCAAGTGGTAGTAAAATCTTGAGGATAAAACTTTCCAGCAAGATTGCATATATCACTAATGTTAAATCACCTAAATCAATCACAGGGATCCAATGTTGAGGTAAGATAAAGAAGTTCCACAGTTTGCTCCTGGAAATATAATATTTAACTCTACCAACTGAAAATCTATTACATCATTAAATACATCAATATGGAAATAATGCTCAACTGTAATAGAATCCTGTTGTTGGCAAGAACAACCTGTACCCATTTTATGACGAGCACTCATATCAGGTACACTAATGTCATGTTGTTCACAAAATGATAGCACACTATTGATAAAATCATCCCAACCATTATTTCTTTACTCATCAAGCTTCATTTTTGTACTTGAAACAAGATTCAAAGCATTTACAATATCCTGAGATTTGCTTTGAAGTGATTGACAAAGAAAATCTGTGAATCCCATAGTTTTTTCCAACAAAAGTAAGGGAAAAACAAATTCAAATGACATCATGGCAATATAAATACTCTCAGCTTCCCCACGAAATTGTGATGTAGGTCCATTACGACCTATTTCATCAAGAAGTGTCTTGGTTGCACCAAATAAATCAATCAAACTTCTGATAGAACTAAAATGAGACCCCCAACGAGTAGTTCCAGGTCGTTGCAAACAACGAATTTGATTAGCCCCTGTACCCATTCCAAGTTTTCCAGCCTCTAACAACCTTTGAATTTTAGCTTTTCGAGATAATTTCAACTCAGAATGACGTTTAGCAGAAGCAACAACAAAATTCACAATATTATTCAATATTGAAAAAATCTCCAAATAACTCCTACCTCTTTAACTGCAGCATTTAATGCTAGTTGGAGGCGATGAGCAAAGTAATGTATATAATATGCATATGGACAATCATTGAGAAACAATGCTTGTAAGCCATTCCATTGACCATGCATATTGCTAGCACCATCATATCCTTGGCCACGCATATTCTTAACTAAAAGAGTGTCTTTACGAAGCACTTTAGAAATCTCAGTTTTAAGAGTTGAGGAATTAGTATCACGAACACTTATAATCTCAAAAAACCGTTCTCGAATAAACCCATCACGACCAACAAATCTTAGGATAATAGCCATTTGTTCCTTTTTAGATTCATCAAGTGCTTCATCAACAAGAATACAAAATTTTCCATCCTCTCCAACTTCCTCACGAATCTTCTTCCTTACTTTGTTAGCAAAAATATTTAGGATCTCCTTTTGTATCGTTGATGCAATATATTTTGCATTTCCAGGAGCATTCTCTAAGACGACTTTTTCAACTTCTACATTCATTCTTGAAAAGGCTTTTATCAACTCAATGAAATTTCCCCTATTTGATGACTTACAAGATTCATCATTACCTCTAAAAGCCAATCCTTGATTTGCTAGATACCTAATGGACTCAATTGTAGTTGTAAGTCTCAACCGATTTTTTGTAACATCTTGTGGGGATTGCACCACTCTATCAATATGTTGAGAAGGGTTGCTTAAATCCATCCACTTTTGCATAGCAAGATGATGTGGAGAATTTATATTGCCTACATGACCAAGAAAAGCACATTTTTCCCCACCAACTCTCTTCCAATTTTTAAACCCATCTATAGTGAATGCCTTGTGTGAATGATTAGTTTCAAAAACAAAGCATGGAAAACAAAACCATTTATCTTCATGAACAGAATACTCAAGCCAAGGGAATTGTTTGAACCAACATTGTTGAAATCGACGATTTTGATTCCCATCTAAGTGGCATGGATATTCCCCTAATGTGGGTTGACATGGTCCTAAGAGAATATATGCTCTTCGAACGTTATCACGTTCATTAATTGAATATGTGCATATTTGACGACGTAATCCCGGATCACGTTCAAGAGAATTAGTATCAACTTGTTGATTACAATGGACTCTTTGAGACTCAACTCTTTGAAGTTCAGAAGGAGGTTTCTCCCCACAAATTGGAGAAGACGAAGAAGGGCTAGAAGGCATGCTACTTGATGATCCTTCATTTTTTTTCTTTAAAAAATGCAAAATATTCTTCACTCTCTTAGGATTTCGATGATGATCTGACATTATAAGTATAACCTATAACATGAATGATGTATGTAAGCATATTCAAAAATCCCCAAATTCAAAAATCCCTAAATGTTGTTTATAGAAAAAATATAATTATAACTCCCTAATAATAAGAACTAAGTGAAGAAAATTACCTCAACAAACAAAAAGAGGAGAAATTGACTTGTTAATTTGTTGACATGGAGCTGGACCAATCGCTGGTTGGTGGGATGCCTCTGGCTTTGTCGGCTCTTTGTGTTTTCACCCGAAACTGATGCTTTCTGTCTTCTTTTTTTTTTACCACTCAATTAGGTTTTGATTCTTTGCTGTGAATGCAAGTGGGCTATCTCTTTTAATAAGTTATAGATATATTTTTTTTTGGGCTAAGACTACATCATATTTAAAAGTTCAAATTTTGTTGGCATGGGCCCATGCAGCCCATTATCTGCATTTGTCACTGTTCCCTAGGGTAATGGGCTAGTTTACTAAGGGGATGAGCCAACCTTCTAGAGTGATAGACTATTTTTTACTAACGTGATGGGCCAATTTTCTAAGGTAACGGGCTACCTTTTTTCTCTCTTTCGTGCTTACCCATATATTTGGGCTCAAGAAATGGGCTTGAGTTTTGAGCAACCCAAAACTTGCACTTCTTGGCCTATCAATAGGCCTCGTGAATACTTGTAACTATCCATACCACAACCCGCTTAACAAGCCCCAGGCATTCGCGTGGCTTGGGCCCACTTAAGCTTATAGCATGGCGTGTTGCTTATTTGCTTGGCGTGGCATATGTGCAAGCGCATACGACGAATTCTTGTGTACCCAAGTTGAGTTTCTTCCCAAGTTAGGTGTCGTCCTGGGCTAAAAATATATTTGGGCCCAGCCTTGAATTTTTTTGGGCCTCAACATTAGCCCCCTTCATTATTGGGGCCATGTATGTATATTGAAATGGTCTGAATAATCAATTTCCAGCCCCAAATAAATGGCAGTGGCATGGCATGGCATGACATGGGTTTAGGAACAACTCAAGGATGACTAGTTAAGTGTCTTTGAAATTACAGCCAGATTTTCCTGGGAAGGTTAGAGGGGTCGCGATGGTCTCGCTTAAAACCCAATCCTTCTTGAACACCGAGGGTGTTGCCTTGAAGAACGTTCCTAGACTCTCTAATTTTGGAGGTCACTCACTAGAGTTACCAAGAGTTGACCTATGTTGTGGCATGGCAGAGAAGAAAATGCTTGGTGGATTAGCTCAAAATAACTTAGCTTGCATGATTTATTTGATTGAGTGACTAGAGAGGCTTGATTTTGCATGGTTGTGATTTGCAAGAGTTGCATTGACTTGTGTGTCTGATATTATTTTTGTATGCTTCATATTGGCTCGCACACTTGGCTTTGGCTTGTGTGCTTGGATGCTTGGTATTGGCATGTATGCTTGATGTTGGCATGTATGCTTGGTATTTGGCTTGGATGCTTGGCATTGGCGTGTATGCTTGATTTCGGCTTGTATGCTTGGTATTGACTTGTACGCTTGGCTTTGGCTTGTGTGTTTGGATGCTTGGTATTGGCATGTATGCTTGATGTTGGCATGTATGCTTGGTATTTGGCTTGGATGCTTCGCATGGTTTAGTATAGATTTTGGGATATTTAGCATGGTGGATGTCATTTGACAGTAGTCAAATGTGCTAGTAGATGTTGGGGATCCAATCTTGGAGTTGCGGATGCAATGAGCTTATTGGGTTTTCGTAAGGATGGATTGAGCTTTGATTCACCACTGTGTTTGAGTTTACAGCACCAGTCCCAAAAACACTTGAAATTAACGGACAAAACCTCAGTGAAGGTGATGAAGTGCGACATGACGACTAGATCCTGGAAGAATGTTTGAAATAGGGCATATGCTGGGAGGATGTTTGAAATAGGGCATGTGCGCTAGAAGGATGTTTGAAATAGGGCATGTGCTGGAAAATGTTTTGTTTGGCATGGAATAGGTGCTGGAAATTCTTTGCTTGTGGAGTAGGTGCTGGCAGTGCTTTACTTAATGTGGAATAGGTGCTGGAAGAACGTGACTTGGCTTGGCATGATTAGCTTGGACTTGCTATGAGGATGTGGATAATCTAATGGTTGAGTTGAATCAAGATATAGCTTGGTCTGGTATAAGGGCTTTGATGGATTAGGAGATGAAATATATGGAGGAAGATGCTTAAGGTTTTGAGCATGACAGTGTCTGCGGTAGCTTGAAAGCAGTATAGGTGTTGGCAAATAAGCATTGCAGCTTGGAAGCCCTAAGTCACTTGGACTAGATGTTGTGCTGCCTTCCAGTCTAGCATCCCAATAGACGCAACCGCAACCAAATTTGAATAACTGGTTACATCAACTAAATTCCCACAAATCAAATATCTATCTCCACAAAAATCATCTTGGAACTACATTGGTTTGATCCCATCAAGGGTACGTACGTAGTCTAGCATCCCAATAGACGCAACAACAACCAAATGTGAATCACTGGTGACATCAACCAAATTCCCCCAAAGCTCAAATCCAAACAGAATTCCTGGTTTATTCTTAACCAAATTCGCCCCAAAACACACATCAAAATTGAATCCCTGGTTTATTAAGCTAAATTCACTCAAACACTTCTCAATGCAATTCAAATCAAAATTTTCTTGTGTTGAGTCATTTATTCATTGTTATTCTTTGAACTATGAGTGGGTTGATTCCCGCAAGGGATATGTAGGCATCCTGAGATTGGGCTTGGGAGTAGCCACAAAACCAAAGACACACATTCAGTTTCTTTATGATGGAATCAAAGGGTGTTCCCTTGAAGCAATAGATTGTAATTAAGAGACACATAGTCTCGAATGGGTCGAACCTAAAATAATAAAACCCCATTATTTAATTAGTAGTGGTGAAATTATGTTGGGAGGTTCACATTTTTCTTCAACAGTATCTTTAATGGCGAGGGAGAGTTAGACTCGTTTCAAAAGAAAGGGGATTCTCACATAATGATGAACAAGTACCAATCGTCGAATATAGATAAGAATAAATTGGACAAACCGACGAGCAAGTTGGAGACAGTGTTGATTAGCCCTTCCAAAAATTAGAGTAGTAGTTACAGTGCAACCACATATATCCTATAGAAAAGTTTTGATGTTTCAATGAATCAGTAATCGATATTTCGACCAAGGAACAAACAACCGGAAAAAACCATTCCTTGCAAAAGGGATGGAACCCCATATCGCGCTTATGACTCGTCCGTATTGTCTCTAGTGTCATATCCATTCTCGTTTAGGTCGACCGCTCTACGATGGCTAAACTTTTTCGAGAGAGGCAGACTTGGACTTGACTAACAAAGGTTTTCAAATTCTAATTATTAATGTCATAGTTATACTCTTGCCGCATTGATATTCTTTGAACTGCGTGTGCACTTTGAAATCAAGGTAGTTGTTTACTTCCTCAACCATAATACCAGGGCTCTATCAGTGACAAGTAAATTGTGCTATAAAGTACTTGAATATCATCTCGTATGGCTTTCTCCTCCTCTCTTATCTTTGATCAAGCTACTTTCTCCTCCTCAGGTATATTGTGCTATAAAGTTGTTCACCAGTTTTGATTTGCTTCCTGTGATGGTAGGGCAAAGTTCCCCATTGGCTTGAAAAACCATTGATTGGTCAACAAGTCAACTTTCTTTAGTGTGCGAGCGTGCCACTGCTAATGATAAAAAATCCTAATAGACTTCTAAAATAGATAACTTGCTCCCCAAGTTACTGATTTCTGAATAAGCGATTGTGAATTTGGGTGAGGAATATCTCCCAAGTAAGTTCTTTTCTTGCCTCAGACTGGTGATGACTTTTACAATTTTTCATAGTATAAAACTGGTAGTTCTGGCCAGAATAAAGATAAGAGAGTGATTTGTTTTCAGGCAGAACTCTCTTTTACAAAATGCGAAAGGGAAATACAACTACAAAAAGACAAAAAGGAGAGTTGTGCTTCCATTTCTATCTGAGAGTAGATGCTCCTAATCCGGGCTGAATTGAGTATGCCTGCCTGGAATGGACTTTTAACAACTTCAACTGCTAGGCTTTAGCTGCAAATTCGATACCAACGCTTGAGTTTGGCAGAGCTTTAATCTATTTCAAGCCTTGGAAGGCTTTTGTATGGACAAAGCTGGATTTCTTCAGTCTGAAAGGGGCAGAAGTGACTGGACTGGAGCTTGAACTGTGATGTGGTACCTATTCTGCTTAGTCAGGGCTCTCCATAAATTTGTTGAGGTTTTCGTATTTGTAAAAAAAAAAAACCCAAACTCTGCTTGCTTTGGCTTTGCTGAACCAAATTTGTAACAAGAAAGATCTCGTTTTGAATGACTTTCTTCTAAATCTGAAAACTTGCAGTTTTGACTTGTAGCTGGCTTTTCTTGTAGCTTAGCTAGCTTTGGTTGTTTCAATTTGCTAGAAGGCTCTCCGGATCAAGTGATCATTTTGAGTGTTTGTCTTTTTGACTGATTTTTTGGTTGTTTGATTGATTGTGTCTTAATGTTCACTCTCTCTCGTATTTATAAGAAATGTCTTTTTGGGAGTTTTAATTCTTTTAATAATGGGCGGCAAACAATCCCAAAAGATATTTTTTAGTTTTAAATGCAAAAGAAATGGGATTTTATCAATTCTTGGCAGATAGACCTTCCACAGTTCAGTTACCTCTCGTTTCAATGGGGAACCTCACATTCTTTTCCATTTTAACTGCTCTTCCACATTATGATGGTAAGTTTGATTGCCAATTTTAGCAACTCCTTGTTTCCTGCTTATCTCTTTTAGAAGGTATGGTCTGCTTATCCTTTGAGAATGGTGCCTGTAAAAGACTGAAGAAATTTTCTGCATGCGTGTATTCATGAATCCCTGTATCTTCTCTTTATGACTTTAGTTGCAATTTTTGACTTTTCAAAGTCAGGTAAGTCACGTGGGCATGTTCCTCCTTTGGGCTTCTCTTTTCCTTCTTCAATTTAAAAAAAAAACCTGCCAAGCTCATTTTTTATTTCAAGCTCAATTTGGGTCTTCTTCGAGGTCGAGGCCATTTATGCGGTTTTAATACTTTTGGGCTTCCTTCGTTGGGCTCGAATGCACGATCTTGGCCTGATTTCGTTGGTGGTTGTAGAAATGGTCGTGGGCTTTTTTATTTTATTTTGGACTGGGCGTGCCAAATTTGGGCCCAAACAAAAGTACCCATTCATAATAAGTAAACATGTCAAAGGAAAAAAAGAAAAAAAAGAAAGGAAAGCCTAGTATTCAACACCCTTTCGTGCATGCCTTAAACTTGGCACTTAATTTCACAAAAGGGCAAGTATTGGTTGCTATCCAAAGCCCTTTGTGCATGTTTAGTGCATCTCCAATAGCCTTTTCAACCACTTTAGGATGCTCAAATAGGTGAGCCACTTTATAAAAAATCTCTCTAACAGCCTTGTCAAACTAAGTTATCAAAAGTACAACCTCTTTCTCTCTCTACACGATTGGTAAATTGACTTTGGCTCTTCAAAACATTTAATTTTACTTTGGAAAAACAAAACCTACCTTGAAAATGTTAAAAACATGCATTTTTTTTCTTTTCATATAGTAAATACATAAACATTTTTCACATTTTTTCATACTTTTCATGCTTTTCCATGATATTACAATAATTGAATTGAAGAGTCTGCTGGAGCAAAAATTATTCAAGTAGCAAATAAACATTTTCAAATTGCCACATAGGTCAACAAACTTTAATTTGCTACTACTATTGGATATGCTCTTACAGTTACAACTTGGCACTTGGTCCCTAATAATTTACATCAAAGTATGAAAAAAGAATAGATATATATGCATGTATGTATTGAAAGACATATGGTACTTGAACTTGTATCCAATTTTTATTGTGGTCATCAAACTAATTTTAGTGCCATTTTGATCCTCCAATTCTCTCATTTGTGCAAATTTAGTCACTCATCATATTCCATCAATTGTATTGTCAATTTGATGGGTAAAACTGCTAATTTGGGCACAAACATCTTCTAAAATGGCCTACCTAGCTCTCTACCCAAAATTTGAAACCTAATTCACCTAGTTGTCCCATTTCCTTCAAATTGAAAGCATAATTCACCAAAAGTCGATTTTACTCCAAGAAAGTATGTCACATGGGTCACATGAAGTACGTCATATGGGTCACATGCCATTCACGTCATTAAAATTTGAAGAAAATGTGACAGAAAACTGAATTGGCAAGAATGAGAGAGTTGGAGGATCAAAACTATACGAAAATTAGTTAGATGACAAAAGAAAACTCAGATATAAGTTCACTGAGCATTGGATTAAAAACCCTTCTAATGAATATTTCTAATTGATTCTGGCATTTATTAAGCATTTGCTATGAGTCTATTTTCATATATTTCTCTTCTTCTTTAACAAAATAACTAGCCCCTTGGCACACACTCATGCATGTGCCAATTGATTTTATTTTTTATTTTTAGAATTAAGAAAAGATAACATGGGTAGTTATGTTCCATAAAAGTAGGACATATTATCTGATTTTGTTTTTATTTTTAATTTTTTTTAATATGAAAAAAAATGTGAATTTACTATATTATACTTATTTAATTAATAATTTCAATTCTTAATATTTGAATTCATCAAAAACATTTTCTGATATTTTAAATGTTTCATCATTCTTTTGCATTTTGCTTTTATATATGTAGATTTTTCCTCCAATTCCTTGTCATGTACTGGATAATTTTACCCAAAGCAAACAGAATAGGGAAAAGGGCCGGGCCGGGTCGCTGGGCAGGAGATACGAAGAGAAAAACGAATATTATCCCAATATGCCTTTCATACCCATCTAGGGTTTGTCCAATGATATAATAATATAAATAGGAGAAGATGATGATTCAGATCGTCCTCTTCGCATAATATCTTTCACTACTTTAAGCCTTTGGCCGCCTCACTACAACCCTCTCTCGCAATGGCAATTACATTCTCAGATCTCTACACAGAAGCCGGCCTTAAGTCCCTCGACGACTTCCTCGCTGGAAAATCTTACATCTCCGGGTAATTTCTTCTTCTTCTTTTCCTTCGTTTTGTTTTTGTTTTTGGTGTAAATACTAAAATTGATGAATAATTCTAAACCCTACCAGAGACCAGCTTAGTCTGGATGACATAAAGGTGTACGCAGCGGTGTTGGGGAAGCCCGATTCCTTTGCGAATGTGAGTAAGTGGTACGACAGCGTTTCATCCCAACTCGCTGCAAACTTCCCCGGCAAGGCAGTCGGAGTCAGAATCGGAAGCGGCAAGGCTGCTGCTCCAGCTGCAGCCGGAGGAGAGGACGACGACGACTTGGATCTCTTCGGTGATGAAACCGAGGAGGACAAGAAGGCAGAAGCAGAGAGGGAGGCAGCCAAAAAGGCATCTACCAAGAAGAAGGAGAGCGGCAAATCCTCTGTTCTTCTGGATGTCAAGCCTTGGGATGATGAAACCGACATGAAGAAGCTCGAAGAGGCTGTTCGCAGTGTTGAGATGGAGGGTCTCTTCTGGGGAGCATCAAAATTGGTTGCAGTTGGTTATGGGATCAAGAAGTTGCAGATCATGCTCACCATTGTCGATGACCTCGTTTCTGTCGATGACCTCATTGAGGAGCAGCTTACTGCTGAGCCGCGCAACGAGTATATCCAGAGCTGTGACATTGTTGCCTTCAACAAAATTTAAATCTACTGCAGTGCTCGTTGTTGATTTCATAATTGTTGATTCGACTTGGACTTCTTGTGGTAGGAAGGAAGGAATTTTCGTGAGGGAATTTACTTTTGATCTTTATATGATGATATATGCTTTTAATTAGTGTTTTCAGTTGTTGGCCTCTACTATTTTGACTTGTGTATTTTTGTTTTCCAATTTCCAGTTAGTGTGTTGACTAAATTATGAATGCTTCTGTCAAAAAATAATTTCAATCTCTTTGTGGTTACATTCTGGGGTGCTGCCATGGGGGGAAGCTGGAAGCGGGAAGCCACTACCACTCTTTGTTTACACTTAAGAAGTGTTTATTTGGTTGATGGTTTACCAATGAAGTCAAATTTTGAGAAAGTGGTTCTGTGTTAGGTAGGTTGCTGCGTCATTCATTCTTAGGTTTTTTCATTTACTATCTTGAAATGGTGTTTGGATTATATAATTGGTTTTGTGTTAGGTTCTATTTGATTTTGATTAACGTTGTTTTTATCTTTTACGTTTAAATTACATGGATTAGATGTGGTTCATAATGATTAAGTTTTGATATTTAGAATACTGTCAGTTCCAGATGAAAAACAACCTACAATTGAATTGAGCCAAAACACGAGTCTCTCAATTGAAAATCCAGTACAAGGGCACTGGATAAATAATTCCTTTTAAAGAAACCCTAACCAGAGCCCTCACATAACTACTAACAATGCAAAAATGCTATGAATCAATTGGATGATTTGATTGAATGAAATGTAGCCTTTATAGGGAGATTCTCCATTATAGAGCGTAATCAAAATGCGAACTTGTTGCGGAGTTTTGTTTTTAACCATCCGATTGTTTCTATGCTGCATATTTAAAACAACATTTAATAATCCGTCTTGCACTCGCGGTCTCTTTCCTCCCTCTCTTCCTCCAGAAAAAAAAGGTGGGGGGGGGGGGGTGGGGGGGTTAAAGAAACGGCAAAACAAAAGAACCAGAGCAGCAATCCAAAATGGTGGAAGAGGAAGGAATAAGAAGGAAGGGCTATTCTCTGGTGGGAACGTCATTTTGCGAACCTCTAAATCAGAATACCGTTGGATCAAATCTAACGGATGATAAGAAGCAAGTGTAACTGAAAGTAGGTAAAACCATACCATTGGAACGTGGCTTCCTCCTTCCAAAACAAACGCATTGTGCTCTTGAAGACCACAATATCTCCCTCCAAAAAAAGTTCTCTTTCTCTCTCTCTCTCTCTCTCTCTCTCTCTCTCTCTCTCTCAAAGAACATGGTTTTCTTCTTTTTCTGATTTGCTATTTTGTTTGAGGAAGAGAGCTGTTGATTTTTCCTGGTTTGGTGATTCAAATAATACAAAGCAAGGTATTATCCTGATGAGCACATGCACTGTAATTCATTTTGTGTTTTCATTTTTCTGGTTTGATGATTGTGTTCTGTGCACTTGTAAAGACTTGAGGACCCATCTGGTACCAAAAAAACTGGTGCGCGTAACACCTTGATAGAATCGTTGAGCACAAGTCGAAACTAGCATTGACTTGGAGGAAAAAGTGTTGGAGCAAATCGGAAACTGGAGTCGTCGTTTGAAAGTGTTGGAGCAAACTGGAAACTAGCGTTGAGTTCGAATAGTTGAGAAGACGAAGATCGAATTTGTTTGGGGTTGTCGCTTCAAATCGACGACAATATCATATTTGTTGAAATTTAAAAGCTCAAAATCAATTACGAGGTAAGCCTCTATTTATACTTGAGAAAATGTTTTGACCAAATATATGAGCATAATTTACGCTAGTTTGGATGTAGGTTGTTTAAAGTTTCAGCAGAGACTTCAAAAGGCCTCCTGGGTGTAGCATTTATATTCAGTAATAGGTTCATAGATTATTTCGTTTCAGACTCCACGATTTACTAATGTTGCATAGTCTAGTTGATATTTGTGGAAAATTTGAAGATCAAAATCACTTATGAGGTAATTGATATCTTGTATTTGTTAATTTTGGTATCCTGGAGGAAATGTTTTGACCAAATATATGGGCATAATTTACGCTATTTTGAATTAGGTTGTTTAAGGTTTCACTAGAGACTCCAAAATGCGTCTTAGGTGTAACACAAATTCACTAATAGTTGATATTTTTCGTTTTCAGACTTCATTATTTACTAACATTTGATAGTGTATTTGATATTTGTTGAAAATTTGAAGATCAAAATCACTTACTAGGTAACTGATATCCAATATTTGTTAATTAGAGCATACTAGAGGAAAATATTTGACCAAGTATCTGGGCATAATTTACGCTAGTTTGGATGTGGGTTGTTTAAGGTGTCACTGGAGACTCCAAAAGTATTCTTAAGTAAAGCATGTGTATTCACTAATGATTCATAGAATATTTCGTTTTCAGACTCCATTATTACTAAAGTTTTGATAGTATATTTGACATTTGTTGAAAATTTGATATTTCTATGTTTATATTTTGCATATAGTATTGTGTTTAATATATATTTGAAAGCTCTTTGAACGTATGTGGCAATATTATTATGATGGTAAAATGATTTTCAGGGTTAAATTGCAAGAATTGTGAAATGGAGTCTGAAGCACAAGTGACATCGGAAGTTAGTGTAGAGTTCAAACCAAAACTAGGAATTGAATTTGATTCCCTTGAGGATGCGTTGAAGCTGTATAATCTGTATGCACTAAAAGAAGGATAATATTCACTGAGAAACTCTTTTGTATCATGGCATCATTGTGTATCATGCTTGTTGCATATTTCAGGCTGTCTATGGGAATTATGTATCATTATGGTTATCGTTATGCACCCTACAACACATATTCAACATCACTATATCAAAACATTGTTTAGAAGATTGGATTTTCCGAAGAGCAAAGAAGAAGGCGGAGAAGAGGAGGAGTTGGAGAGATTTGTGTGGGGTTTTAGGGATATATGTGGCACATGCCCCATCCTAAAAAAAAGGGGATTATGAATTTTATGAAAACAAATATAATCATAATCATATTACACGTGGCACAACAAGAGATTAAAATCAAATCATATCAGTGTTTGTGACATATTATGTATATTAAAATTCCAAAACTTGATAAACTGTTGATAATCTTTGGAGTCATTTATGACACTTTACATTTTTACTAAGGAGAATTTAGGGACAAAATTAAGTAAAATTACATTTATGACACTCTACACTTTCCAAAACATGATTATCTTCAAATAAATACGCGAAAATCTAGGGAGAAAATTTACGGTGTTTTTTAAAATAATTTTTTTGTGAATTTTGTCAGTTAAACGAAAAAAAAACATATGATGACATGTGGCGCTGCAAGAGGAAGAAAATTGAAACTTTGATAAACTATTTGAATTTTTTTATGTGTAAAAATTATATTTTAAAGCTTAAAAGATAAAGAAAATGTCATAATGAGTTTGTGAGAATTTATGGTGATTGTGATTTTTGGAACTTAAAGCATTGCAAAATAGTAATAAATGGAAGAGAATGACACATGGTAGCCCCAGATTTATGTATTATCAGAGTTTTCAACATGTGTCAGTATCGCGTAGCGCCATGTGTCATTAGATGTTCATCTTTGTATATTAAACTTAAAAGATTCACAAAAATGAATTAAAAAATATTTAAAATGCAGTGAAGATTTCCAGAAAATCCCTTGCAACATTATCTTCAACTATGAGGTGTGAAAACAAAATTTTGACTTTGAGAAATTTGAAGTAATAATTAGAGGAAGAGTTGTTGTAAAGTAGTGATCAATACTTTGTAAACCACTTTTTGGACTTGGGATACGAAGTATTGATGTTGAGAAATATGTATGTAATTTTTTTTTTTGTATTTTTTTCATTTATTTTAATATTTTAAACGATTTTACAACAAAATATGATTAAAATATAACAAACATAACACATGTCAGCACAAGGAGAGCCTAGCATCCCATCCACTTTCATGTGTCGTCAAGGTAAACCGCCACCTGGCATCTCATCCAATTAACTATTTCTTTTTACCTCAAAATTGATTTAAAAATCATTTATAATTCAAAAAATTCCCAAAAAATAATGTCGGGATTGGTATGACATTTTTTTCGAGCACATACGTCAAATTTCGCAAGTGCATTCAAATTTCGATCCGATCCTTATGTGATCAAACAAACAATAGCTTAGGGTTTACAAAATGTAGTTATGTTTTTATTTGCATCATTCACATTTAGGGATGACCCCCAAATTTTAATTTTAAAACAATTGTAAATCACTTTTTGGACTTGGGATACAAGTATTAGTGCTGAGAAATACATATGTATATTTTTTGTATTTATTTCATTTATTTCTATATTTTACAACAATTTACAACAAAAATATGATTAAAATATAACAAATATGATGGATTAGGGTTTATGGGTTTAGGGTTAGGGTTTGGGGTTTAGGGTTTAGGGTTTAGGGTTTAGGGTTTAGGGTTAGGGTTTATGGGTAAAGAGTATTATGAAAAGCGTTTTCATATGACAAACTTTTCATGCTATATATATGTAAGTGTTTTTATGCTATCAAAACATAATAACTTGGGATGGGTATTAAATAATATTCTGCATGTGTCATCTTCAAAAACCAAGTTAATGCTAATACTTCTAACCAAAATATAACAAATGTGACACATGTCAGCACAAGGAGAGCCCAAATGTAACAAATATAACAAATGTAACAAATACATGCACCATCACCGATGACAAGTTTCCCTTTTGAGGGAACGCGTGGTCCTATGTTGTATTCTTATTGTGTTTATGTTTTGTATTTAAATTTATTTTATTTTCTTTCGTCCAAAAAAAAAATTATTTTATTTTCTTTCCCCATTCTTCAGCCAACACTAAGCCAAAGAGGTGAGCTGAGATGGTTATGTTCATTTCCAAATTTGAAAGGAATCTGGGCAGACCATATTGGAAGTGCTTCACCACATATGTAAGTGTATGGTCTCCAAATAAATTTTCTTCCCAAACTAAAAAATGTAATGTATTATGTTGTATTCTAGTTATTTTTAGGGAGCTACTAAGTGCAGTGGATATGAATGAGTGAATACAGCCAACATGCCAAATGAATCTCACCTTCAACAACCTATCGCTTTGCCTTAAAAAAAAATGCATTTCTATAATGTAATACGATGCCCAAAAATGGAGACACCCAAAGCAGATGGAGACATTCATTCCATGCTACGTTGGGAACTCACACCTAATAAAGCAATAGTTGGGAATCACGCTCTCACAAGGTGTCCATATTCATAGGGAAAATTTTATAATTTTATAATAAAATGTGTTCCATATTAAACAATGTTACCTAGAAACCTGATGACAACCAAATTTTTGCTGGAACTTGTGTTCCACACAATAGTATTGTTATAGTTGAGATAAGTACACCAGCCATTTCACTTAATATACGAAGTATTCCTCTTTACAAATACGTACGAATTTGTATACTCCTTGTTTTGATTCATTATAAAAAAAATTCAATTAATCGGAAAACCTTATCCTCATATCCAAGCTCACAGGTCAGCAAGGAGGCCGCCACCTGTCATCATCATAACATATAACAAATGCATCATAATAGATACTAAATGCATCATAACATATAGCAAATGCATCATAAAAGATACCAAATGAATCATAACAGATACCAAATGTATCATAACACTTAGAAAATGCATCATAACAGATAGCAAATGCATCATAGTAGATATAAAATGCATCATAACATATACCAAATAACCCAAATGATACATACCTGGAACATATACCATTTGGTATCTATTATCGTCATGTGTCAAACCCAGAAACCCAAATGATACTACAACACAAGTTAATACACAACTACCTCAAAACTCAGAGACCCACGTAGTGGAAAACCAAAATATCCAATTTCAGAAAATCAAAGACATATGTCAAGAATAGAAGCAACACCCATGTCTCAAAAA
This sequence comes from Prunus fruticosa, assembly GCA_018703695.1. Lineage (NCBI taxonomy): Eukaryota > Viridiplantae > Streptophyta > Magnoliopsida > Rosales > Rosaceae > Prunus > Prunus fruticosa. The sequence goes on along the minus strand of CM031921.1, from coordinate 8,023,504 downwards.
CTTCATATACACTTAATTCACACTAAAGATATTAAATTCCCAAGCTGTCCATCCCAAAACGATCAAATTAAGCAATGATATGAACTTCAATAAAAGCTTAAAACCCACTAATAATCGTTCAAATTAAGCAAGATATAACAATATTTCACAGAAAACAAAACCCAAAACCCAAAAACGATAATGAAAAAGGAATGGAAGAAGAAGAAAATCGTACTAGGGTCAACTAGATTATACCTGCTAATATAAGATGCAATGAGTATCACAGTCAAAGAACGAGCTTTAGAGCTCACTTTCTTCCCATGTCTTCTATTTTTCTCTCTAGATTTTCAGTTTTCTCTAAAAAAAAATATAACGTCAGCTAAGGCTAGTACCGAGAAAAAGAGTAGTCTTACCTACAGAGAGGGAGCAGCCCATATGTGTAAACCCAGAAAATCAAAGCCTAAAATCCTAAACAAAAATTAAACATTAAAGAATGCAATAGAAAATGCAAAACATAATATCAAACTTTGAAAATATATTACTCACTCAAATAGATCTCAAACATTACCCTCTCAAATAGATCTCGATTTTTGAATTGTGATAGTGAAAGCGAAACAGAGAGAGAGAGAGAGAGAGAGAGAGAGAGAGAGAGAGAGGTTGACGGAGAGAAACTAAGAGAGCAAGACATGAGGGAATTGAGTGAGAATTGAGAGAAAGAGAAAGGGAGTTCCAGAGAAATGTATGGATTCTAACATAAGAAAATAGGAGATGGTGGTATTGATGAGGCGAATCTGTTTGAGAGGAATAAGAGGGATTCTAAAACCAAGAAAAAAGAAAAAAGGACGCAGTTGGAAGGAAGAAGGGCGGGACGAGATTGGAAAATGCGCGCCATGACACGTGGACTAAGGGGGAAGTGCAGTGTACCCATTTCTATTGTAAGTTTGGTTTTTCTCTCCAGCCGTTGAGATCACTTAGATGGCTAAGATGGAGCCGCAAGTAAAGGTTTACAAAAAGAAGTTCCCACCTGAGCCTAGGCGTAAGAAGGAAAATACAGCAACCCAAATGCTCCCCACTTGAAACACCCAAAGGCCCACAGTCAAAATCCAAACCCCCAACAAACTCTCCAATCCCAGAAGAAAGCAAACAACTGTGGAGAGGAGAGAAGAATAGGGAAGGACAAAGAGAAGAATAGGGAGAGACAGAGGAGGAGCTACCGCAAGAAATGGGAGAAGAGAGGAGATATAAGGAAAAAAAAAGAAGGAAAAAAGTAGAAGAAAACTTCAGCCACACAGATGAGGGAAGAAATGATAATGAAGGAAGAAAGGGAGGAAGGAGACGGAGAGTGCGAGAGAAGGGAGGGAGATGGAAGGAAAAAAATAAAAATAAAAGTAAAAAGAAGGAAAATTTCAGCAACACAGATGGGGAAGAAATGAGAACGCAGGAAAAGAGGGAGGAAGGAGACGGAGAGTGTGAGATGGGTTATTAAATGTTTTTTTTAAAATCTGCACCATAGAAATAATCACGATTAAAAGCGAAACTCTGTAACAAATTCGCATTTTGATACCTTGTAATGATAATGAAGAATCTCCCGCCTTTATATAGATGTGGAAGTAACTGTTCATATTGTTTATATATATTTTTTTTGGAAAGAAAGGTGATATATTGCATTTATAATTCAAACGTCAAAGGGCTGCAAGTACAATTAATCACATAAAGTTAATACATATATAGAACCACATTAACCATAAAATGATTAATTCAAATACGGAGTAGTCTACCAACAACAAGAAGCACAAAAGGTTGAAAAAAATAAAGATTGCACCATTTCACTTTAAATTGAACATTCATCACTTTTTAGTCATAGAAAGTCACAACTAGGGTTGAAAATTTTAGTGGGAAACTAAACCGAATTGGCTCTTGATTCGTTGTTCGCAAATATCCGAACCACCAGTTCATCTCAAACAAACTAATGCTTTTAAAATTCTAAATATTAGAAAGCCAACCAAAACCGATCAGCTTGTTTTGATTAGATTTTTATAAAATAAATTTGTAACCGAATTGGCCTCAAGTTCGCAATTTATAAATATCCGACCACCTGTTCACTTGAACCAAATTGATGCTTTTAAAATGCTAAATTTTAGTATATATTAGAGAGGCATGAGGATTCAAGCCCCTCGCCTCTAGCTTATAATGCCAACGCCATAGCACTTTATTAAGAAGGTTAATTATGTTATTATTGTATAAAATATATATTTAAGAGCTCACATCTTCTCTCTCCTCCATATTCGTCTCATGCTTGCTCTCTCTTTCTTCCTTGTTCTTTGTCTTTGGTTTCTTGGTGAAATCGACAAAATTGAGCCGATTTCTTGATGAACTGACTCTTTCAGTTGAAGTGGTCATTGGCTTAGCGTTGATTCTCAAAAAAAGCAAATTCATGCAGTTTCTGCCATCTAAGTGCGATTCGGTTCGGCTGCCCAACCCTAGTCACAATGCATAAGAAGCCACATATGCAGTGAAACACTGTTTCCCTTTGAACAAAGAAGCGAATGAATTTTGGGTTAATATATGTAGGTAATTTTCATTACATTAAAATTGATAAAAGTGATAAAAGAAAATTGAACTAAGTAATGATTTTAATTTTTATTTATTTTATTGAGAAAGTGACAAGAACATTCGAGATTCAAAATTCGTGACAAAAGAAGAATCCGAGAGTCCGAACTCCAAAGGAAAGGCCTCATGTTCCCGTGTTGTTTCCGCGTTGGCTTCATACTTGTAAGCCAACAAACTCAACTCAACTAGGTTTTAGAGGGGGGGTTGAAGGTGGGTCCCACAGCCGCACACTCCCGAGTTGTCGTCTTTGTCTGAGAACTCTCCAACCCAAAAGAATAGAATACAACGGAAAAGTTTCATACTTTTCTTCTTATTAAATTTTCAAGAAATAAAAAGGCAAATACTCGGTCATTGACATTGTTGTTTGTTTTGTTTCTCTTCGAGTGGAAATGATGACGCTTTTCCCTTGAGTGATTATTATGAGTCCTTGTTCGTCCTTCCTCTTCAATTTCTCTTCATTTTCCTTTCCGTCGTCAACAAGGTCACAACAACATATAGAAACTGCGATGAGGAAAGAGAAAAGGAAACCACTTCTACTTCACCTCCGCTAATACCAGCAAGTTTTTACCATGACCAACCTGCCAATCCAAACATCTCTCTCTCATCTGATATCGCTTTTCATTTTATTCCGTATAGAGAGCCAGCCAGTCCATGCTCTATATGTTCCATCCAATCCCACCACTAGCACCGACCTAGCCCCTCCTCATGGCCCATCTGGGGCTTTTCTTTTCTTTTTAAACCAACTTTCTTTTTCTTCATAATTTTCTTATTAGGTTTATTGGGGGTTTAATTTAATCAAATCACTGTGTGCCTCCTTATTTATTTCCTGCCAAAATTGACCATCCCCTGTTCCCTCGAATCTCCTACCAAAATTCAATGGATCCCCAGTATATCTCCCACCAAATCTAGGGTTTTTGCTAGGGTTTTTCTTTTAACTATTGCCTTCCTCTCTCTGTTGGGTCGGCTTTACCATCTCCTACTACTATCAACTCTACTAGCCTCTCTATTTCTGTCGTCTTTTCTTCTCTTTCTTTCCTTTCCGAGTCTTCCTCTGCCGCTATCTGGCTATCTGGGTTCAACTCTGTTTGGCTCAAAACAACTGTCATTCATGGCGTATCAGAGTTCTGGGTCGAGTTCCAGTTCCGGCCCATCTGGGTTCCAGTTCCAGAATTCCCCTTTTGGTGACACGACCTACACCAAGGTCTTTGTTGGGGGGCTCGCCTGGGAGACACACAGCGACACCATGCGCCGCTATTTCGAGCAGTTCGGAGAGATTCTCGAGGCCGTTGTTATTTCCGATAAGAACACAGGCCGATCCAAAGGCTATGGCTTTGTGAGTATTTATTATTGTTTTCAGTTTTTGGGTTTGTATGATTCTTCATTTTTTTTCCTTTTTTTCTAAATGAATATGAGTTTAAGTTAGCTGCGAAGCACACGCAATCTAATCGCCTTTTGTATGAAGAATCAAGGATGTGTTCTGTCTGACTTTAGAAATGACTTGGTTTCTGTTTGTATTTACATGGAGGGTTTAGGTGACTTTCCGAGAACCGGAGGCTGCTGCACGAGCCTGTGCCGATCCAACTCCAATTATCGATGGCAGGCGGGCAAATTGTAATCTGGCTTCACTCAGGCGGCCGAGGCCACCTATGCATTATGGTATGGTTTCCCAGTCTGTTGGATGGATAACTATCCAAAAGTTCCCGCTTTATAGTTTCCCATTTCTTGCTCAGTTGAAACTTCATCGTGTTGGGTGATGATTGCATTTGCACTATTTGTTTTAAGCATAAAAATCCTCCACGGATTTAAAGAAAATAGAACTATGCTCATGAGTGATTCCATCATTTCACGTCTAACGGTTATTTTTGTACATATTAGCCTAGCCTTTCTCCAAGTACTGAAATTTGCTCATTGTACTTTACAATTTTTATTTGCAGGGCGCCCAAGACCAGCTGCTCCATACATTGGAAGCATGCAAGCTACCCGAGGGGCTTACATTGGAGGATATGGCTACCAGCAACCTGTTCCTTACAACTATCAACAAGGGCTAATGTATCCTAATTATGGGTGAGTTGTGCATTTAAAGCTTGTTTTTAATTGTATAATCTGCAAACTACGATACAGAGTCTTCTCATGTTTATTGGGTTTAAGGTATCAAATCAATCTAATAATTGTTGAGAGAATATTATGTTATTGGAACGATTCAAACTTGGATTAAGTACTGCTCTGGGCCATTCATTGATACTTAAATGTTATTGCTCTACTGACAAGTTTCTTCTTTTACCATTTTATAAGTTTACTCAAATTTCTTGTTCGGTAAATCAAGGAAAATATACTTTGAGTCGATGATGAGATATTTTCAGCATCTACATCAAGTAGAAGTCTTTTTGTGTTTTGTTTTGTTTTGTTTAAATGTACATTTCTCTCGTTTTAGCATGGCATTTCTCATATGCGCTTATGTGCCTTTAAAACCACTACTTTACTATGTGTAGGATTATGTGGTAGGCAAATAGTTAACTTTTCTTTATTTTTTAAGTGTACGTTTCTTTCATTTAAGCATGTCAGTTCCCACATGTGCTTATGTTTTTTGAGAACCACTACTGTTCTTTTTATAAGATTTGATGATGCCACAGAGTTCTGTTTAATTGTGTACTATTAGCTGACTGGTATGTATGTTTTCAATGTTTGATATTAATTGGGTTGATCATGGAATGATTAGTGACATCTGAGTTATTTTGGGTACATCGTTTTTAGCAACTATTCTCTCTTCCATGCTTTCTTGTGTGGCATGTGGCAATTACAGCATGCAATGCCATTCAATAATAGAGATTCTTAGTCATTCCCTTAGTAATCATGGTTCGTTTGTCTAGACTACGATGGTGTGACATGGTGTGATTGGTAAATGTGGGAAATGAAAGTGGTAGTTGCGGTGGATATGTAGATTAATATTTATTGGACAGGCAAGACTTAGGATTGGTGGCTTTAATGAGGACCAAGAATTGTGTTTCCTAGTCTTGCCATTTAATTGATTGATCTCATACATGAGTTTGCTCATTCAGTGTGCAGGAGCACTTCAGCCTGTAGTTTAGCCCGAAACCTTGGTCCTTGCATTGTAATGGATTTGTAGTGGTGTCTTATGTTGTGTAATGCAGTGTTATGTGTATAATTTTATTTTCATTTTGATGAAGATGGACGTTAGCTCATCTATGTTCTGTCTATAGAAATTCTAAAATTTAAACTTATAATGGTTCTTTTGTACTTTCAGGTATGCAACTTATGGACCTGAATACCCTTATTCACAGGTCAGTAATGTTCTCAAGTGGCAGCACAATTGTGAATGTATTTTCTTTGGATTTATGAATGAGGATATTATGTTGTTGTATGTGCTGACTTGCTCCCAAAATTGTGTTGTCATTTCTTTGTCAGGGTGTTTACAACCCCTATGTGGGTCAGCAATATCTTCAGATGTATGGAGTTCCAGGGACGGTTAATGCTGCTCTTTATCCTTATGGACAACTGGGTCAAACAATACCTGGTGGTCAGGGTTATCCTACGGTTCATGGATATGCAATGCCTGCTCAGCAGATAGTCCAATTTGGTGGACCCAGTGTTAATGCAGTTACAACTACCCCAGTGCCTACAGTTCAAGCACCATATCCTACAGGTACATTTATGTCCTAAAATTTTTCTTTAATCTTTCAATATAATGTTAGTGGAGTTTTGTGCCACCAACATGCATCTGGTAGAGCTCATACTTTGTGACATTAAAAAAATCTGAGGCTTGACCACTCTGGCTTGATCACACTACCTAAAATGATGGCAGGTCATGATAGATTGTAGTTCCTTTTTATGCCCATTTTTATTTGTCCTACATGGCTCAGCCTGTCTACAGTAAAACATAACAGAATGATTTGTTTATTTAGCAAGGAAAGATTAAATTCAATACTAGCGAGGAAAGGGGCTGCATTTTTTCTTCCTAAACACAGATACTGAAAGTCTTAGATTTATATCCATTTAAGTTTATAGAATAGAGAAAGAATATGGAAGAACAGAAATTTAGCAAATGTAAAGCAGTCTTTGAAGTCTCCTGCTGGAGACATAAAGACAATAGATTTTTCATCTAGATCAATACACATGTGGTATGTAGGTAAACCTAACTGGAAAAGTGCTATGATTTTTTATCAGGTATGGTAGCAAGTGTTGCAGCACAACCACATTTTATAGTTTCTGCTCCCCAATATATGCAGGGTAGTGGTTCTGAGCAAACAGCTGGGTGAGGGGTTGATTGAGGTTAGTCCCATATCAGGGTAGAATTTTGTTCAGTCAGTTCTATATCTATTTCTCGGAGAAAAAAGAAAGAAAGAAAAAGGCATCTACCTGCCACTAGTATGGTATAATGCTCTGAGGTTTTCTTAATATTGTTTGCAGGTATCCTTAGATTGCAGCAGGACTAAGAGCAGCAGAACTGCTACTTAAGTGGCGGGCTTCAGATCTAGCCTTGCAAATTTTATTTTGCATTCTAGAGGTAAATTTTGTCATATTCTTTACATGTGTAAGGTTAAGCAAGAGCTCTGTAAATTCTGATTATACAGACTTTTTCTGGAAAGAGCAAGGCAAGTTGAATTAATAATATTCTCAGGATACCTTTGATGGCCAACTGATGATCATGCGGTTTCATGGTCTAGGTTGGAGATCAGCGTCCAAATCAATTTAATGGAATGATTTCTAGATTTTTGTTGTAATATTAATTAATTTGTAACCTATATGCAAATGTTTGTGGTTTTCCATTGCCATTAGTAGTCTCCTGTTCTTCACCTAATAAGATTCTACACTGTTGTTTAGCTAGATATGAAATTGCTCTCCTAATGCTTACTCAATGATTGTAAATAATAAAGATGGTAATTCTTGTTGGAGCATTTTGTTTGCATGCTAGATTTCATTACCCAACTCTAAGCATGAATATTTTTTCACCAGTTTGAATTTGTGTTGTTGTTCTGGATGTGTTTTCAGTCTGATTATGATTTATGATTGCAAGCCCTGGCATCATAAGGTTTACTTCTTTCTAGATTTATGCCTCGGTCTTATACAATTTATTTTTCCGCAGGTCATACATAGTCATGCTCACCAGAGAAAACAGATGTCTGAGTCGCTCCAGCTGGCAGAGAAGGATGGAGGAAACCTGCTGCTCTTCGCTGTAGGACGTTTATCCTCGGTGCATCTAAACCTTTTTACTTCCGTTACTCAGGAAAAGTTGCGGGGGGTGTCATTGATTGGAGGGTGCTGGAATTGGGTTTCTAGCAGCCATACAGGAATAAAAAAATCTCTGTAAAAAGTCATGTTAGAATCAACATATGATTCTTTTATAGTCTTGTCCCAACATTTTGGGTGTATAGTCTCTGGTGTCGTGTGTTGGTTGGTCCATAATTATAATGTGGTTCAAATGTTGTGCATAATAGTGCTAGGATTTCCGTTGAAAACTAAAGCG
>CM031921.1:7999664-8015333 GCA_018703695.1 Prunus fruticosa | reverse complement strand
TTAAAAGCAACCCCAACTTTATAAACACTTTTATATTACCAAGTCTTACCATCATTGCCCAAACCCAATTCCAAGATTTCAAACTGTTAGAGCATTTCCACCCATTTGTCATGGTAAGGGGCAATAAGTGGCAATGACTCGGGGGGATTCATGTGAATAAAGCCAATCCTTGCAAAAAGCAAGTTGGGTTTCCAATCAGCTACCATGGAAAATGACAATTACTATTCACTTTAAATTAATTTTATTTTTTATATTTAAGCTTTAATTTGGATAAAGATTTTTTGTTGCCACGTGTCAATATCTCACTTACAAAATACAAAACTGTATATTTCGGATAAGATTTTCGTTGCCACGTGTCCATATTTATTATAAAATTCACATATCAGATTTCATATAAGATTTTTAGTTGTTACATAATTGTGCCACGTGTCAGCTCTATTTTTAAATCCCTCTATAAATCCCATATCTTGAATGATACTTTGCAATCATCCATATCATCTCTATCCTTTCATCTCTAGGATTTTACAAAACACATTCTATTTTCAATGTCTACACGAGGAGGTTGTTGGAGAAGGCTTGAGAAAATAAGGAAAGAATGCGCAACGAACGAAAAAGAAGAAAGGGAGTGGAAGAGGGTGGTTAATGATCAAGTTGCCATGGCTTTACACTTTAATCAATCAAGCCAATATTATCGGTCTTCACAACCCGAATCGTGGCTCGAACATGAATAACATAGCACTTTGGGTACGAATCTCTTGGAAGATTACTTTATTAAATCGCGTATCTTAGTTTTGATTTACGAGGCGATATATAATGATTCCCCATTTGTTCAAAAAAATTATGCATGAAGTTCAATTACGATCATACTTCGTTCAGAAAGACAATGCTACTTGGGTTTTGGGGATTTAACGAAGCAAAAACTTATAGCTTCTTTATGGATGTTGGCGTTTAGTGCATTTTGTAGACCAGGTGGATGAGATTGGTAGGATGGGGAAGTCCAAATATCCTAGAGAGCTTGGTCATATTCTATAATGTATTTGAAACCATCTATATTAGGAATTACCTCTGCAAACCTACTCAGGACCTCTAAGAAGTTTTTACAAAAAGTTGAGGCTTCAGGTTTCCCATGCATGATTGGAAAGATCGACTACATGCACGGTAGTTGAAGAATTGCCCAACTTAATGAGCAAGGATATTATGGGAATAGGAAAGGGAAAACAAGTATCATTCTTGGAAGCCGTTGCATCATTCAATACTTGGGTTTGGCATGCATTTTTTGGAGTTGTGGGACTGAAAATGAACTTAATGTGCTTGGTTGTGTCCCAATGTTCAACAATGTGTTGAGAGGTCAATCCCCTCAGAATCATGTATGAAATCAAGAATACCATCTACTTGGGTGGGTACTACTGAACTAGAACGGAATTTACTCGAAGTGGACGACATTCATCAAAACAATTCCTCATCCCCAATAGAAAAAGGAAAAATACTTTGCTGCCTATCAAAGAGAGTTATAGGAAAGATGTGGAAAGTGTTTTGGTATCCTCTAAGCTTGGTGGGCAATCATTAGTAAGTGCTGCTCATATGTTTGTTGAAAGATACTTCAAAGCATTACTAGAACATGCATCATCCTCCATAACATGATTGTGGAGGATGAGTATGATTATGATGAACCAAAGATGTTCGAACCCGATCAAATGAGCACGACATTCACAATAATTTATGAACGGCCCAAATGGGGGATTGAACCACTTGGAGCACGAACCGTTTGATAAGTGATGGTCGTTACAACAACTATATGATTTACCGTTAAACGAAATGCAATCTTCTTATGTTCACAAACAACGTTAATCCACTTGATGAAGCACTTATAGGCGTTTAGAGACAATCACTCTCAAATGAAGTTAAGTTTAATGCTTAATTTTGAATTATGCTCTGTTTGTGTTTTGTTCTGAATTATGTTTTCTTTGTGTTTTATATTGAATTATGATTTGTTTTGTGTATGCAATATTTTAAATAAATAGTTATATTATTGAATGCTTTCTTTATTCAATAAAAGACAAAGGAATACAACTAATTAAGAATACAACTAATTCAATAAAAGACAAGCAATTTACCTCGTTGCCAAGATTTTCGCCGCTTTGAATGTTGTCCTTTGCTTTTGCCAACACATCTCTCCATTGACCTAACTCTTTATTCAAAAATTTCCAACTTACTAGCCAAGGCCATTTTCATAGGAGCTGAAAAATTGTGATCTTTCACAAAATTCGGCATGATTTTTCTCCACATATGAGAGAACTTCATCATGCCCGTGATCGGGCAATGACTAATTTGGACGCACATTCCATCGCACAAAATATCTTCTATGGTTGTACATGACCCTGGGTTTCGATGGAAGAGGCCATTTGTATTTTTACATAAATGAAACTTAGTAGTAGGGAATTTGGTGCGGAAAGTGAATAATATTTGTAGGAATTTATAGCAACAAAAAATCGTTTCCAATTTTTTTTTACACAAATATTGACAGTTAGTTCGATTGGAGTAGAAGATGGATTGCACACTAGAAGCGGTCATGTGGATTCTATTGGGTTGAAGGAAAGAGAGCTAACACCAGGCTGGTGTCAACGAAAGCTAGAATTTTTTTTTAACCATTGGCATGCATGATGCACATGGTGCCTGCAAAGCGTGACCCATAACACCAATACTTACTTCCGCCAATTTCTTTCCCACAAATGGCATTACATAATAGCTCAAATGCCCTATCACGCATAAACAAAATAGCACATATGAAGGAAATACTCACACATCATTGTGTAATCTTCAATGCTTATCAAATATTCGATAGAAGTCTAAAACATGTCTATATCTAATAAAACGTTTACCTTCCTTTCCTTACATGACATCAGTCATTTACCATTACCACCAAAAAGGTTGAGTCTAGAAGCAAATTATGCATTTAATTTATTGGTTATGGAATCAACCAAAAAGGCTACAAATGTCTTGATCCTTGTTGTAGGCCATGTATATATCTCCCAACATATGGTGTTCGATGACTCTAACTTACCATTTAAAACTCAAGTTCCATCTTTCTATCTTCACCATCCTCATCACAATACTACCAGCCCCATGCCTTTCTACCATTACCACCACCAACAACTTCAATCATGCACCCTAACTCTCCAATACGCCAATCAATATTCCTCACTCCCCCACACCAACACCATCTTATACATCCAATACTTCAACCACAATTCCACGACCTCCAACATCTAAATAACCCTCATCATTGGCCCTTCTTCACCACGCACCTCTCACATGTACCAACACAGGATACCATTATAAAGCCTAATAGCATCTCTCTGAACCCCATTCAATACCATCACCACCTATACACAAAGCTTCAAAGATCCACAAAAGATAATCACATGAATGTGGAAAATGCCACCCTCATAAAACTAAGACATGGACATTGGTACCTACCTAATCCAACACAAAAAATAATTGGATGTATATGGGTCTTTCTTATCAAGCATCGTGCTGATGACACAATTGAATTCTAGAAGGCTCGAACTATGGAAAAATGATTCAATCAAGTAAAAGGCATTGATTACAATGAAACCTTTAGTCTAATTGCAAAGCCTATCACCCATTTGAAATCCTTTTGTCTTTCGCAGTTCATAACAACTGGCAAGTTCTCACCCAGAAATCTGAAATGCATTCCATGTTCATCTTAAGAAAAATGCACATGACTGATTACTTCACAGATTCTCAGAAGCACTACTACGTCGATAATTATACCATTAGCCTCAAACAAACTCATTGTGCCTCGTATGAGGAATAACAAAATTCTCTCCCATATTTGGGTTTTCACACCTCTGGCAGCTTATACATTTATATTTATTAAGATTGATACCTTTGTTAGATTCCATAGATCTACGTAAGGAGTTTGTTATCATTGGAAACTTCTCCACATCTTGTCAACATCTAGTTCCCAACTTAATACCCAATTAGCCATAAAGACCTAGGGCCTTTACACTGCTTCGTGGGCTTTGAAGTACAATATGACTCAACTAGTATGTTTCTCAAACATGACCAAATAAACAATTGATCTCCGAGGAACAAGTATGTATTGATCCAATTGTATGGGCTTTTTTTTGTTTTGTTGTTGTAATAACACCAATATCACTCTTTTGTTTAAAATAAAAAAATAAAAAAAAACAGTTAAATCCATGTCTCATTAAGGAAAGACTTTCCTTATAATAAAAATAAAATAACTCAAGCAGATAAGTTCCAGTTCAATTAATTAACGGATAGATTTTAGCTAAAGTATGATTAAGCCATGGTGTTTGGTCCTAACCTTATCTTAATTCCTAATTTGTTTGGTCCTAGCATGGTGTTAAATCCATGATCATCTTTGTCTAACCTAAACTAAGCATTAGGAATCCATTAAGCATAGAAGAATATATTTAAATAACCAAGTATGTATCTAATCACTGTTTGTCGAATGTCCATACATACTCTTCCTATTCATAGTTCAATTCGAATTAAAGCATGGTGTCTACTCTTAAATCAACCCAAGATAGCTAACATGCAAGCCTAAATGGTGATCAATCATTTCAAACTAGCATATTAACTTATAAGCATAATGATAAGAACAATAAACAATAATTGAGCCTTAGACGCAGATAAACTTGAAACTAAAGAAAAGAATTTACATAACAATGAAAAAGTAAGTGGAACTAAGAAAACTTTTAAGGAGAATTTCAGCACAAAGATTTCATTACAACAATTGAAAAATAAAAGAAGAAACTAAGAGAATTCGAGCTTGAGAAGGGAGGGGAGCTGTAGAGAAGTGTTTGAGAGCTCCCCTTCCTTGGGTATGTTTTATGAAGCTTGAAGACTTCTTATTTCAGAAGGGCTAAAGAGGGAGGAACATCATGATGAAATCCAACACCAAAATTCCCCTCTTTTAAATACAATCCATAACTTGCACTTCATCTTGTCTATGTTAGTGTGGTTGGAATCAATCCAATCTCACACTTCTTTTGCTGCACCTCAAGCTTTCTTCACATGGGATTTCAAAGGTGTTCAATTGTGGCTGCCTAATAAAGTTCTTTTGTTGTTGCACATGTGTTGCTGGAAAACGAATTCTTCTGAACGAAGTTGGTGTAGGAAGGCCTGAGGTTTTTTACTATATCCAATGGGGCTAAAATGTGGATGCATAATAACACCCATTGGAACAATTTTTATGAATGTATTCCCATTAGAGCAGTACAAGTGTAAAAGTTTAGGCCTTGCAAGTCGACTGCCGAAAATAGACTGGAATGTATGGTGTGCATTTTGATGGGCCCACGGATTGGGCTTGGCTTCATCAATTGATACGTTTTAGCAGTCCATTTTAGTTCAGAATCTCTTTTTGAACACACATATTAATTGGGCCAATACAAGTTGGGAGGAAGAAGTTAAGGCCGGAAACAAAATTGCGAACTCCATCCTCCTCCGTTTTTCACCGTTTTGTATCTTTTCCTATCCAAAGCCACCATTGCTACTTAAGGCCCAATGAACTGAATGATAAACAGAAAAGGGATTAAAAGCACAAATTTAATCAATAACATAATCAAATCATAAGTTAGAAGGGTACAAAATGATATATAAATATGCACCGATCAAAGAAGTTCAGAAGAAACAAGAGAAAACGTGGGATGGTCCAAAAATTCAACCAATCCGACGTCGTATCCACCGAAGTCTTTGATAAAAAAGAAGAGGAAATCCAAGTCGAGTGAGAAAAGGACGAGGATTATATTGATGATGATATTTCTTGTTGATATTGAGGATTTAATGCCAAACTTGTCAAGTCTTTGGAGAATGAACATGTTGCTAAGTAATTGCACGTCTCCAAGTAATTGACTCCAAGTCTCAACGTAGGCAATAATTATGATTTTTGTACTCAGCTGATATTGAAAATATGTTTAGGGATGATTTGAGCAACATTATTAATATTGATGGTAATTATTTTCGAATTACCAGGTAAAAATAAATAATAATAATAGCTCGTCCAATTACGGGGATGGTCGAAGTTGAGGAACATCAGGCGACAAGTTTTGACACAAATGACAACTTTATTACTGATTATCGATGGATGTGTTTGATAATTGTGACGATGAGTATGACAACAATGAAGATGACAATGGCAAGTTGATGACGAACAATGGCTAACCATTAATTTTTCTAGGGGTGTGCTAATTTTTTTTTGTTGGTATGGAAGATCTATATAAACAATGCGAACCAACATTTTTTTTTGGTATGCTAATTAAGATCCCAAGTGAGAATAAAAAATAAAACATATATCATCGATAATATATAAACAATAACATTTAATTACATACCTCCTTCTCTCTCTTTCTTAGCTCTCTTGTGTGGCTCAAAGTTTTTTTTAAAGGATGGTTTTTACTTTTCAAGGATCGAGAAACAAATAGAGAAGACAAAAGGAAGAAAGAGAGAGAATAAAGATGGAGGAGGGAAAGAGGGGAACAAGAAAAGAGAGATAAGAAATAAAAGAGAAATAGAAAGGAGAGAGAGAGAAGAAAAAGAAAGAAAAGAAGAAAATGAGAAGTGAAGACAGAAAATGACAAAGAAGAAACAGAAAATGAAAAGAGAAGGGTGAAGGAAGAAGAAGGAACCCATTTTGAGAGGAAGGAAGGAAGACAAATGTTTTGGGCTTTTTTTAATATATTTCTTTGGTAAGAGTTTTGATTGTGCTTAATGGACCAGTGGGTTGGCTTGTGGAGAGTCTTGGGTTGATTTCTAACTTAGCTATATTAAATTGCACATATAGGCCCATTTTGAAAAAAAAACAGGGTGTGCTACCACCTAGTTCCGCCCTTGACGAGGATGTCAGAAGATACTTGTGATGACGATGATCAGTCCTCCAATGCCGAGCTGTGATGTTGATTAATTGTTGGAACAATATGTTGTTTTCGTTAATTAAGTAATATGTTTAATTTCTATATAGAAAAAAATTAAATTCTCTTTAGTATTTTTAATGATTTATTTCAACATATAGTATGAATAAAAAATTATGGTATTAATTAAACATCAGTGTGGCTCTTGATAGTAAATCATGTTATTAATTAGGTGCTTATGATTCAATCCAATTCGTCCCAAATTGATATATAAATACTTCTGATTGCACTATGTCAAAACACCCAATGGCCCATCACAATAGTTGAGCACGCATTCACTACGATGAAAGTTGTAGGGGCTTCTTTATTCCAACAATCATAGATAGGCCTGGCCTCCTGAAGGAGCAAATGGGTGGAGTTGCCCCTGTTTAGAGTTTTAAGATTAGGCCCAAGAGTGCTTCGAAGGTTCGTGGCAGCCTTAGGAAACACCTTGGTTTTTTCCTTCCACCGAGAAAAGCCAATAGTTGCTTACAAATAATATATTTTGGCTTGGCTCCAGAAGCTATGTGGCATAGGAGCTCAGCACTCATGATTTCACTTGGCACTGAAACTGAAAATCAGAAATTGAAGTGCACTTACAGCAGTGGACCACCAAGGTGAACGATTGAGTGATATGAAGATCTAGTCTTTAATCCTACTCCTGAATAGAGATCACCGAGCCAATAAGGTCTATGAAGGCTGGCAACCAGCTAAGACCTCGATGCTCAAGTAAGATTGTTTATAGGCTTATTATCACAAAACGTCCCTGAAGTCGCAAAACTATCACATTGCATCCTTAAAGTTTTTTTGTATCACAAATGGTCCCTAACGTTAATCAGGTGCTCTTAAATGGTCGCTCCCGGTTCAAAAAAACGTTAAATCTCCGATTTTATGAGGGTATAATTGTCAGATCAACTGACTTTGACCTCTTCAATGCCTTGGACCTATTTGCCACCAATTTGGAACCATTTCCTCCATTTCTTATTGGAATTGGCGGGCTTTCTTCTTGGAATTGGTGGGCAACTAAAGTTTTTGTTCATTTTCACATGCTAAAAGAGCTAAAAATGGAAAGGAATAACAAAATAAATTGGACTATAAACAACTCACGTTGAACAAATTGAATAAACTAAACTACCAACCACTACAAACAAATTGAACAAACTGCATACATAAAAAACCACTTCCATACATAAAAAACCACTTTCAATTACATCATGGACCACATTCAGATTCTTCCATCACATTAACCCCTACATGACTTCCATCAAAAATCACTTCCATACATACAAAAATCCTAGACCACTTCCATCAAAAACCACTTTCAGTTCCATCACTTTAACCCCTAGAAAGCTTCCATCAAAAAACAATATCATACATCAAAAACCTTAGACCACTTCCAATTCCAGTTCCATAAAACATAATCTCAAAATCTCCATGGCCTTCCTTTCTTTGCGTAAGACTTTAATTTCCTTCTTTGGACAGTTTGTGATGTTGAGGGTTGCTGGGATGAAGAATTATGTGCAGTGAAGGTTGTGATGCCACTTGAGGTGCTTGGAGAGGTTGTGAAAACTTAACAATTGCTAGAGAAGGTTGTGAAATACTTGTTCCCGCTGAGCATTAGAGTTTGACCTTGATTGCTGTATTTCCTCCCTCCTCTTGCCACCTAGACAACAATTAAAGTTAAACTATAATACAATAATTAGAACCATTTTAATCAGAATACAACGATTTTGTAAAACCTTGAAGTAAGAATATAATATACCTGCGACTTGTTGATTTGCCACATGTTTTCTTATTATGGCCAGCTTGGCCACATTTGCTGCAACTAAATTTGTCATGAACCCACTTAGATAGTTTGTTTCCTTTGGTTGCAGCTCGGTGGATCACCTTGCTCCCTAGCCCTTTTCTCTCTTCGGCCTCCCAGTTTTGCTTCTTGAGGAGGGAGGCAACAATGGGTGAGGACCATGCTTAGCCACTGATCCATACTAGGCATTGGAGAAATAAGTAGGGTTATAGCACTTAAGATAAGCTTCCCTTTTTTGTAGCACTCATCTACATATGAGTAAGGGTCATGCTTCCTTTCTAGAATGCAACACGATTGCATGTGGACATGGGAGCCCACAAAGATCCCATCTCCTACATGAGCATGTTTTTTATCGCAAGATCCATCCAAATTGCCCCCCATGCATATCTGTGACTTGATACTTCATATCCCCTAGACAAAGTAGGAATACAATAACCAGCCTCCAGCTTGTTCTTCTCCATAATTTGTTCAATCCTTGGACCAACATGCCTTTTCACTTCCAAGCTCCAACCCTCCTGTTGCCATCCTCACCATGAGATTTGTCCTAATACCCTCAAGCATTGACAAATTTGGCTTGTCCCTTGCCTTTAATATTGAAGAATTGAAAGCCTCACAAAGATTATTTACAAAAATATCACACTTATACTGGGTTCTAAGTGTGATCTACTCCAATGAACTGCAGATTTTGGGTGCAACCACTTCCAAGCAACTTCACTCTCTTGCTTCATCCTCTCCATATGGCATTGCCACCAAGGGATTGTTGTTGCTCTAGCTGCATCCCACATAAGTTGTTTCAATGTCAGACCACTATGTGAAGTCTTGAAATTGTTGTAAAAATGACCCACACAATGCCTATGCTCCGCATTGGAAGTAAATCACCAAGGGCAAGTCCTAAACCCTTTGTTTATTCTTGAAAATGAAAGCATAACCATGTCCATTTTCAATGGCTAAGTCCACAATCCAGGTTTACCTTACTAACCAGTCCCATGTCTCTCTACTCTCTATCTCACAAAAGACATAAGCTAGCGGGAACATTCCATTGTTCCCATCAATCCTGACCTTGCCCAAATAAGGTAACCAGGGATGTTGTCCCTTAATGAAACACCCATCCATACCAATTACAGGCCTACAACCTTGGAAAAATCCAGTCTTGCATGCTTCCAAACAAATATACAGCCTATGAAACCTTCTTTGATCACCATCCATCTCAGTTCAAGCAAAACTGCTTCCTGGATTTGCCCTCTTCAATTCCTCACAGGAATCGTGCAGCTTGTGGAATTGCTCAACAAAACTACCTTTGTTTAACTTCGTTGCCTTCGAGCTTAGCTCTATATATTTGTTGCATACTCGGCTCCAAGCCAAAATCTCTCAAATTGAGCTGTAAATCCAGGAATTACCAATTGGGATCAGCCCTCAACTCATTTGCAGACCTTTGAGCAAAAAAAGTAGAATTCAACCAATAATTTCTCTGATCTCAAACACTCGTGCTCCAAATTCAAGGTTTTGATGACCATTGTTGGTGAGTCATCAATTCTTGAGAAATATCACAAAAGGGCAGCCCACCTCACATGCAGCCCTTACTCTTCGTTTGTCATCCTTTTTAAACCATATGTTCTTCCCTACCATGCAAGTATAGTGTTGCACAACCTCTAAAATACTGTTTTGTTGGCAAAGTGCATCCCAATATCAAGGGTTGGATTTTTTATCATAGCTTCTCTCCTCCATTGTTTGAAGTTTGGAACATTTCTTTTCCCTCCTATTGCGGTGACTTCACCATTCTCATCACACTTGCCATCATTGTCTTGTTTGCTATGAAGATCTTCTAATTTTGGACATCATCTTAAATCTCCCCTCATAACCCATTTCTTCAGGCTCTTCTTCAATTGGATTGTCAATGCACTCCTCAAACATTGTATCATCAACCTCCACATCTTCTGCATCTGTGTCTTGCTCATAGTCACTATCTATGAACTCTGTATCATCTTCTTCATCACTCTCTTCATCTTCACTAGCATTTCCAGCTCTTTCCCTTTCGTCCCTGCATATTAACTTCTCCATTTTTTGTACCATTACCATCTTGTCCCTCATTTTGCCCTTCATATTCCCCTTTCTAACCTTTAGCTTCTTTGTCGGTGCCACTTGTTGTTTCACTTGGTAAATCCCCATGCTGACCTTGCCATGACAACTCATAAAGTGCCATATCAAATGAAACAACATATAGAGGGATAATTTTGCTGTTAGGCCTTTCTGAACCATCCGCATCACATTTTCATCATTACCTATTAATTTGTAATCCTTATCACGAGGCAACTTGTAAGTAAAAGCATATGTTCTCCCCCTATAACCTATTTCTTTTGCAATCCTAACTAGCTCAATCCATGATAATTATCTCCATCTATATTGTCAAGACACACAACCTCCCCTCCACAATATTCATCCCCTTTTTCCGAGACAAGACTTGGATCAGTGTACCTCCATAGTGAATCTCAAGAGTAAGCTTGTCCGGTATCTGCCAGAACAAACACTTAATTAATCTCAAGAATTGAAGTATGTTTTTTTCCTTCATTACCTATTTCAAACCCTTTCTGTAATAAATACATACACCAACGGCATGAAAACAAACCATATATGACAAACCACATGAATATTACACAAACTAGTCAAATATGGACCACACCCAAAGCATAAAGCCATAGGGTTAAAGCATAAAAATCCTTATCATAAGCAAATAGTCAAATATGAACACTTTGCTTTTTCACTCTTAAGATTCTTACCTTATACGTCCCAGCCTTTCCCCCTTTTCGATAGTTTTCATTTGCCTCATCCATCTTCTCTCCAATCACTTTTGCAGAACTGAGGTTTACGTCCAATTTCCCGCGACTGAAAAACCCTATTTCAAAAAAAAAGCATAGAATGGGTCTGATGATGTTGACGACGACCTCGAGGAAATATATTTGAATTGTGAGAGGTAAAAGTGATTTTTTTCTTTTTCAAAGTAAAAGTGAGTTGATCTGACAATTATACCCTCATAAAATTGGAGATTTAACGATTTTTTTGACGGAGGGACCATTTAAGAGCACCTGGATTAACGTTAGGGACCATTTGTGATACAAAAAAACTTTAAGGATGCAATGTGATAAGTTTTGCAAACGTCAGGGACGTTTTGTGATAATAAGCCTTGTTTATAAGAGCTTTGCCGTTGACTATATAAAAGTATAAAAGTCAAGCTTGAAAAGTCTTACCCCTGGATTGTAGTGAAGGGGCCTATTTATATAGGGGATTTTGTATGCTCTTAGTACTCATTTTCGATGTGGGACTCGTGGGAGGGCCCTATGAGGTCGACATGAGTCTTTAATATTTTGGGAGGGTACTTCTAGGTTGATTCTGCAGACGGTAAGGGGTGCCGATTGAGACGGGCCGGGCCTATACCGGCGCTGTTAGCTTCCAGACAATGCCACCGGTACCCGATGCCGATTGTTCGAGGCCTTGGGTACTTGGGTGAGTTTAAGAGATCCGCGCGTCGTTGTATTAGTGGAGGGTCAGATAGGAGAAACAGGAGTCCCCCAGTTACCGATTCAGAAGCTTCTCGGCTGGGGACTTGAATATGTCTTCTGCATTCTGACCTCGAACTCGATGGTTTCGCTGTTGCCGATGGTGGTATGTAGTCCCCCAAGTGCCCGAGCGAGTGAGCTTGGAAAATACCGCATGATGTACCGATTGTTCCAAGTGGTGGAAGCTCTGTGTTAGGAATACCGTCGGGCACGAGAGGTGAGTGGAAACTCATCAATGTGCGCCTTTCGGCACGAGAGGTGAGTGAAAACTCATCTATGTGCACCTGCCGTCGCTAAATGAAGTTGTGCTTGAAGGGGGCTGTAGGTGCAATGTTCGGGAAGTCCGAGCGTCTTGAGGATTGGAAATGTTTCAACTGAGAGTTTGCATCCCGTGCATGCGTGACACGTGTCGGCATGGGCTTGCAAGAGTCGTGCGTTTGTAATATCCCAATGCGTCGCTTCGCTTCCCATGCTAGAAAACAGATAGAAATGAGTGCAACTTACAAGAGATGTGGACGATCAAGGTGATCGATTCAGTGATAGATCGAGATTCTTCCTCTTCTATGACTGACCCTGAGAGAAGATAAGGCGAAGCCCATGAGGCTATGGAACCCTGGAATGAGCCTAGACCCTCCGATGCTCAAGTAAGATTGTTTATAAGAGCTCTTGCCGTCGACTATATAAAAGTATAAAAGTCAAGCTGAAAAGTCTTACCCCTGGATTGTAGTGAAGGGGCCTATTTATACAGGGATTTTGTATGCTCTTAGTACTCATTTCCATGTGGGACTCGTAAGAAGGGCCCTATGAGGTCGACACGTAGTCTTTAGAAGACTTCTTGGCCGGACTTCGAGGTTGATTATGTATAATCGGTAAGGGGTGCCGATTGTAACGGGCTAGGCCTATACCGGCTGTCGCAGTTTGAGACATTATTCGGTGACCCCGATGCCGATTGTCGAGGCCTTGGGTACTTGGGGGTGAGTTTAGAGATCCACGCGTCGTTGTATGAGTGGGAGGGTCAGATATGTTACAAACAAGTTTAGCATTTGAGAGAGAAGCTTGGATTTCCTATGAGAAATATGGGTTCAAAATAAGGGGAGAGGGAATTTTGAGAGGATCTGTTGAGGGAAGAGAGGAAAAGATGAGGGTGGAAGAATGGGTGACTTGAGCAAATCTTCCAGCTGGCTTGACGAAAGCTCTGTCACACACTTGGGTGTTTTTCCAAGAGAAAGGGGAAGAAATGGTAAGAACAGAGCTCCAAATTGAAGGGTTCCAATAGTGAGATGGGATGCTTGCTCTCTTTGGATGTGATGAGACGATTAGTAGAAGATTCTCCTTTCTATAGGCATCTGAAGTCCCCAATTTTATCAAGTCTTCTTCTCCATTTTTCTTCACTTTCTTCCATTTAATTCTCTTTGGTGAAATCTCCCCCAACCGAAGCACATAGGAGAGAGCTTTTTGGGGTTCCAAGACTTTCCTCGGCCGGACTCCTCCATCTGGATGAGGGGCCTCTTGCTTTTCCTTCTTGCTTTCCCACCAGAGCTTGTAGAGGAAAGAATGGGTAAGGGTGTTGGTCCAAAGGTGATTTACTTCCATCAGCACATGGGCTTGCTTGGTTTTTATGATGGTTTGGCTTCGAGATGGTTTTAACAGGGATGTGGGATATTTTCAAAGATGCTTGGATATTTTCCATGATGTTGGATATTTTATAAGGTGCTGGGTTGGGCTATTTTCTAAGGTGTTGGGTTGTTGGTGTTTTATTTCCAGCGCCCTGAAGTTTGCCTTGGTTTCGTCAAGCTGCTGGAAGCAGCCTAATCCGTGTGGATTTTGCTTTGGTTTTGACAAGGTGCAGGATATTTTGGCTGATGTAAGATGTTTCCAAGTGTTGTAGGCCATTGGATATTTTCCTAAAGGTATCGGGGTTTCTCTCTCATGCTTACCCATATGTTTGGACTCAAGAAATGAGCTTGAGTTTTGGTGCTCCTAAGCAACCCAAAACTTCCACTCCTTGAACCATCAATGTGCCTCATGAAATACTCAGAACTATCCATACTGCAACCCGCCCACCAAGCCCCAGACATTCGTGTGGCTTGGGCCCACTTAAGCTTGTAGCATGGCTTGGTGCCAAGATAAATGTTTTCTGCTTGGCGTTGCATGTTATTTGGCACGCTGTGCTTGAGCTTTACTTGATTGGTAATAAGCTATGGCCGGCCAAATGGCACTCGATGGGATAATAAGCGCGGTTCATAGTGCCAGGACCTTTTACGGGCTTGTTACGACCTTTCTGTGTGGGCGTGTTGCGTATTTGCTTGGCGTCACACGTGTGCTAAGAGCATATGATGAACTCTTGCGTACTCAGTCGGGTTTTTTCCCAAGTTAGGTGTCGCATCGGGCTAGAAATATATTCTGGGCCCAGCCTTGGATTTTTTGGGCCTCAACATTCATGCGTCAATATAGTGAGTCCATGTTATATATAGTCTCTTTGTCCGGATTCACAATTGCCAACACCTAATGATTTCTAAGAATTAAAACACAAATGTGGTTAATTACGGGTTCTTTGCTGATTGAGAATTTAACAAAGGATTTGTGGACTCACCCTGTATTGTAAGGTACCAAGAATATCTGGTTACATTTCTCATTTTCAAACCGACTTGATAAGTGACATGATCTTTGAGAGAACGGTCCACAATTAGCACTTAACCCGAGCAAGGTCGACAAGTCCAACCATCATTAACATGTTTGATCTCTCCAACACATCATAGAGGTACCCAGTATGAAATTCAGCAAGTCCTTAATATTATTATAAAATATAGTGGTAGTTATATAAGGTTGTTTGTTACATCATGTATGTAGCTATGACAGTGGCTCCAATAAGTGAATTTTTTTAAGCGCATTTTTGTATTCTCAACATTTTTTATTTACAACCGCACGGGGGTTTTCTCAACTCACTTATTTCATCAGCGTATTTGACACCCTACCACGACGCTTCTAAAACCACTGCCATGGTTTTTAGCTTATTTTTAATCCGAGTCAGTTTCATGAACTTTCGATGTCTACTTCGAGCCTTGGTTTTTCATTATTGTACTAGTTCTTACTGCCTTTTATGGCGCTGACTGGGCTGACTGCCCTGATGATAGGAGATCAACCACTAGCTATTGCATTTTCCTTGGCAACAATATCATTGCTTGGTCCTCCAAAAGGCAATCAACAGTTGCTTGATCTTGGACTGTAGCAGAGTATCGGGCACTTGCATTGACAATGAATAATATTCTCCAAATTCCCTCCTTCATTTTCATTCTTTCCTTTTCTGTTGACTTGTGTATACACCACTTATATTAGAACATGTGAACAGGTTATACCACGTGACGTATTACCGAAA